>OX457050.1:35502052-35722052 GCA_949752735.1 Lumbricus terrestris
ATTTTAGCCCTTCGAGCCAATTTTAAGTTTTCTTAGTTGAACCAAAAATTGTTTAAATTTTCCCAAAAAAACTTGAGTTAAAGCAAGATTTGTGTTTTGTTTGTCAATTCTACCCTAACTTTTCTTATTTTGATGAAAATAGCTTGTATAAAAGCATATTTCAGTATAGAGGATCAAGTGTGCCTACATGGGATCAAGGGTGCCAATATAGGGGATCAAGGGTGCCAACCTGTGGGCACCCTTGATCTCTTTTGGGTACCTTGACAAAATCTGTAATATCTTTTGCAAATGAAATTTGTTCGGAATGTGCTTGAATGATGCGCAACATAATTCTCTATAAAATGACACCTTAAAATATATACTGAAGCTGATATATTCACTGAAATACACAAAAATCTAAAAAGAGGATCAAGGGTGCCCGTTCTCCCCTATAATATAGATATGATTTAAAGAGATAAAATAGGCGTGATGTACTTGCCATCAGAAAAATATGATCTGCATTTCTTGTATTCTGCTGGTGGCAGAGTAACAGTCAACCGGTCAATCTGCGAACGATAGATCTGCTGAGTGAGTGCGCATTCAATGACGTCCTTCAGATTATCAACCGTCACCTCAGCAGACTCTGCAGACGTAGAAGAGGAGAAGAAGAGCAGCAGTTCACTGAATAGCTGTTTGATGCTGCTTCTTAGCTTTCCTGATGAACTCTGCTCGTATAAGTCGAGTAGCTCTGCGTCTGTTCTGCAGTAGATGTACAGAACAACGCTGTGACCTTTCTTAGCAGCGATCACACTCAACTTAATCTCCTTCAATATTCGACTTGCCTCGTCCAGTGATTTTCCGCTCAGAATATCCGTGAATCTCGTAATAATGTCATCTTCAGTATGATCGGCAGCCTTGCTCGTTCCAAGGTCGGCGTGAACTCGGACTACGACTGAAACAAAGACTGACACCTGATCAGTTCATAATGCAGTGCACAAATCTGGCATTGAAATCGGAATTATAGGCCCTCTAATATTTACATGCATGTCCTGTTCCAACGCTATAATGTATCTAACTGCTTCATTCGTCTATTGCTCCAGTAGAGAATAGGCCTATAGGTATATACGAAGAGAAGGCACAACTCAAAATCAGTGCCCAGGATTAGGCCTACACGATGATGAAGATGCCAAGCTACGTTCTGAGCTGCTTGGCCTTTCTCTTCCCCTGTTTCGAAAACGCCTGAAGACTATACTATTTGTTAGCGGGAGCACTAGCTTGGGTCGGGAGCGCCACTGAGTCTGTGAGCGGCGCTATATAAATGTTCAATTACAATTACAATTGCAATAAGGTATTTTTCTGTTTTGCATATATACATTTAGCTAATAACGACTTAATTGTGTACTTCAAGAACTCGAGACTCTATAGGTGTATAACAATGTATATATATATAGGTACCGGTATATAATTATAATTTAACAAATCCATTGCTGAACTGACCTCCGCCTGTGTCAAGTATCTTGGCGACGTGGCTTTGATTTGATTGGTGGAGACAGACGATGAGTTGTCTGTAGTCGTCGACGCTTCGTCTTCGGATGACGTCCAGCAGAACCTCATTTCTTCGATGGTTCGTTGCTTCAGACGATATCGTCTCCCGTTGTCTTCCGTTGATGACTTGAGTGGAGAAGAGTCTTCCGAGGAGATCGGTGCAGTCCAGCAGATCCACCAGACATTCCTGATTCACATCCAGAATCGATATCTCGCTCTCGGTCAACGGCCAATCGCCGCCATAGTCGGACTTTCGTTCTGCGCAACACCTTCATCGTTTCATCATCAGTGATAAATGAGACGCTTAGGCCTATTGAGCAGTGTTTTATCTAGTCACCTGCATGGGGGGGGGGGGGGGAGGGGAAATTCATTTTTTTTGGGGGGGGCGAGAAAAACAGTCGTCTCTTCACAATTCAGCAAACCCGCTCTACCCAATCATCCACCTGTGTCTCACTCTTTCTCGACCTCCTGTCACTAAATACTCATCTCAAATTCTCCAACAGACTTGAACAGAGCCATATCAAACACTGTCCCACGGGAATCTCGCTTCTGATTTGCGCTCTTTTCCCGTTCCTCCTCATCTTTTCCCGTCACCTACCATCACCTTCCAAAGACTCCACTATCCATCACTCCTCGGGCTTTCCATTCGAAACTATAAAGACTCAACTCTCTATAGCACTCTTACCCCGACTCTTCTGATCACCCGCCTTCCAACTCTCGATCTAAACGCCACCCACCTTAACAGCTACTCTGCCGCCTCTGATTCTTTGGTACCCGGACTACGACCTCCTTCAAATTACTCCTTTGAACAACCCTTCTGACTTGACACAGCGCTCGTGAATAAGCTGGTGCCCTGCGCTTGACTTTCGAGTGGCGCTATGGAAATTTGGTGATTACGATTACAATTTGGGCGGAAGGCAACTGCTCAGCCGCAGACACCGACGACGACGACAACAACGATGACGACGACAACGACGACAACGACGACGACAACGACGACAACGACGACAACGACGACGACGACGAGTCGACGACAACGACAACGACGAAAACGACGACAACGACGACGACGACAACGACGACGACGACGACGACAACGACGACGACAACGACGACGACAACGACGACAACGTGTAGTCGCTGAAATGAATGGCAGCGAATTGTATAGGCGCTGTGTTTCGCGGCGGTGAATTGAGGTCGCTGAGATGAAGATCGGCGAAATGTGCCCGCTCAATTCAACGGATACCCCGTATACGCAGCGACTTGAGATGGATTCAAACCTGGAACCTTCCGGCTCAATGCCTCCAAGGCATCGAGCTCACCATACAACTACAGTGACTATACACCACCACGCCACACAGGTGTTGCTATAAGAGCACTTAGCCTATGTAATTCTGGTCAATTAGACGAGATAATATTGCGGTAGGCCCTACCTCCGTTTCCTATCAGATAGTTGACGAGATGAGTTTGTCTCGTGTCCTTCAGAGCACAGATCAACCTGTCGTCGTATTTCCTCTTCCGTCTCATGTAATCTAGAAGTCGAGCATTTCGTCGGTAGAACGGTCGTTGGTCCTTGATGTCGTCGTATTCGATCTTAGACAGAGTCTGGTTGGCCAGCAGTTTGTCCAGCAGTCCACAGTCAGGATCCATCCGCTCTTCCAGGAAACTTCCATGTTCATCAAACATCCCTTCCATCAGTTCTTCCCGCTGTCAGCGTCTCTGCAGAGTCTATAACATCACTTGCTCGCCTTCTGTCCTGCAATGTTTGGTTATTTCAAAAATTTTAATGTGCAAATATGTATGCTGTAGCCTCACGTTAACAACATGCATGTTGTTAACGTGAGTTGGTCTGCGGTGCACGAGGGAGATCGGTTTGTGTGCTTATATAGCCTTCATCAATAAAACAGCGTGTGCGTGTCTGTGTGTGTGTGCGTGTGAGAGAGAGAGAGAGAGAGAGAGAGAGAGAGAGAGAGAGAGAGAGAGAGAGAGAGAGAGAGAGAGAGAGAGAGAGAGAGAGAGAGAGAGAGAGAGAGAGAGAGGGAGAGGGAGAGAGAGAGAAGGTGGAGGGAGAGAGAGGATATATATATATATATATATATATATATAGAGAGAGAGAGAGAGAGAGAGAGAGAGAGAGAGAGGGAGAGAGAGAGATAAATGTAGAGATGTGTGAGAATCTTATTTTGGTCCTAATTCTTTATTGGGTCTTGTTCCAAAATATCCTTGCTTTTCGTTCTCTCTTTGCCACTTCGCTGCGTTCTCTTAGAGACTTAGTCCTAGATAATCTGATCAGTTTGACCCTGTCCCTGTTCAGAAGAGCTGTGGGACCCTGCAGGGCTGTACTGGTAAATTTGAAGCGAGTACACGCTACGAAAATTTTTTTTTTTTTATCGCCGCCGAATTTTCTTATGACTTTTGTCATCGATTTTCTGATGAATTTTTTATTTTTGGCCTCGTAGGCTACACACCTGGTCACCTGGTGCCATCAGCTCTTGGAGCTCTGGCGATATTCTTGACTACATGATGAAGAAATTGTTGAACTATGAACATAATATATGCTCTGCATATTATGCTCATTCGTATTGTGACGGCTTCTCCTTGTTTTGCAAATTTTTGTTGCGTCACTAACTTCGCTGCTGCGACGACATCTTCGTCTATACAGCACTTTTAAATTTTAATGCATCTTTAGCTATGTAGGCCTGCTGCATTAGTAACATTACGTTGTTAGAACATTGGAAAATCGACCTATACCGCATATGTAGGCCTATTATGACGACCCCTCTTTGCTCTACCAATACTTTCGTTGTGTCATTAGCCATTTAAAGTGTTATGTTAATTGTTAGAAAAACGGCAAATAGGTATAGGCCTACCACTATACCGTATACAGAATTTTTACAGATCTATATATTTATATTATTATCTGGGGTGAGGTGGTGGGGTGGCTGGGGCGAGGAAATTTTCCCGAAAACAAAAATTTCTCGGGTGGCGTACCGGTGGAGGTCGGAATGTGGTGGGGTGTGGCCGGAGCGGGTCGAATCCTAAATTTCCCGGGCAACGTCGCGGGTACCCCAGCTAGTTATATATAAGCCTATATATATATATTATGATGACCAATATTTGTTCTACAACCACTAAATATTGCTACGTCATTAGCTTTATTCATAAGCATATATGGTGCTGTAAGGACGATCGCTTTGTTACATAGACTTTTGTTAATTTAGGACATAAATTTAGTACATAGGCTAATGTCATGTTGAATGAACATGCCTTAATCCGTCTCTGCATGGCAGCATGGGGCCGCTGTAATATAATTATGTGCGTGATGGACCGGTTTGCTCTCACAACTTCACAAGGGGGCCATTAGTTAGGTAATCACAGCACCTGGGTCCGCACCATAGCTTTAATGCGGACCACCCGGCCCTTAATATCCCCCGCATCAGGACAGCCGCGGCTCAATCCATACTTATGCTCCTCTCTATGTAATCTAATCAGGTTCCACCCAACTACCACTAGGCCTATCACCAACAACCACCGTAGCATCACGCTGTCTCCTCGGCTTGACCTCCCCGGATTTTGACCTGGAAAAAGGCAGCTCTGGCTATTGCGGACTTGATTTGATATAGCGCCGGTGAATAATCTGGTCTCCCTACATGTAGTATTTCTTCAACTTTCTCTTGCCTCAAATCCGACCATTTTTTCTCTCGAGGTCGATCGCACTGGGAGCGCTTCTGAAAGGTTTTCGCTTGCTGCTGTTTAACGACCCTTTGTCAAATCAATGCTGACTATAGTGTCGCCCTCCTCTTTTCTGCAGGCTTGAGACTGGCATTGCCAATTAAAGTAGGCTACGCTCGAGCAGTGGCGGAGTTGCAAAGGTTTTTGCTGATAGATGTAAGCCTACTTTTATATTATTGGGCAAACACAATACGATACAAAAGGACATGCACACAGTACGTAGGCCTAGGCCGACATAATCGTATTTCATTGGCCTCCCAAAATAGACCGGTCTATTTTTGACCTTTGGTACCGGATGCAATGTTGTTTCCCACATCATAAAAATCACAATGGTGAATTGGAAGAGCAATATGCAAGGAATTAGTTAAACACCGAACAAAAAGCCTACAGTGGCCGCTATATAGCCACTGCAGATGAGAGATGTGGCACTGAGCGTCTTTCTGGGCAGAAGAATTCAATACACTCACGAGTCTGTCGTTCCAATAATCACGTAGACCAGTGGACAAACGAAGTCGATGGCCACCCGATAATAAACCAACGACAGTGTTGCCACTGAGGTTTCTGAAATAAACCCAGATTTTCTTCCGAAAAACCCCCAGAAAAACCCAGACTATTCATATAAGCTATTTTATACCCCCTTTGTTCAAAATAAGGTTGGTTTTTTGCCTGTTCGCATGAAGATTAACAAAATGTTCGTCAAAAGAGTCGAAAAAAACTGTAATTACAACTGTAAAAGTATCAATTGTCAAAGTTGTCAAGAGACTCGTGCGCGCATAACACATTTAGCTTAAGTTTACAAAGTCATAAAGTTGTCCGAGGTTTCCAGCCAAATTTTCTTAATACACAAACAATCCAACGTTTTAAACACCTAGAACATTAATACTCTGCAACAACCTGGCTATTATACCACTAGAGGATTGACCTGACCTACAGTGTATAACTGTATATGTATGTTATAGATGCAATACGGCTTTACAAGGACCTGACCTATTTTGAAATGTCAAAATGGTTTATTTCTGTGCAGAACTATTCTTCAGGTTACAAATTATTTGTGAATTGACAACATTAAATCTTGATTGTGGAGTTTAAAATTAAAATTAGTGGAAAAATTATGTATCACAACCATTTTACATTGAATTTCACAGAATATTCATGTGTTGTAAGTACAAAATGTCAACTCACCAAAATAAACCCAGATCTTGCCCCAAAAAAACCAGAAACCCAGACGAAGGCCAAAAAACCCAGATCTAGTGGAAAAAACCCAGCTGTGGCATCACTGACCAACGACCTCATTTAATAAACACACGAAGCCTGCAGACTGCAGTAAACACCAATGGCCTAATTATTGGTGGGCATCGAAACTCACAATTTAAACAGCTGCAGAAAGTTTTTGAGCGACAAAGGGCCGGACAGGCAAAACATCGCGTAGACTGTGTCTGCGTAACGAATGCATTCGGTAGCCTAAATATGGGTATTGATGAATGAACTATGAATCATGTTTGCAAACTAAGAAATTGCCTGTGGAGATCATAATATATGAAATAACATACGTAGAATTGAAGCGGGGCGACATCTGCCAATGAGGGTGCGATCGGATACACATTACACAATTATGTCAAAATGAATCTACGATGATTAGATGATGCATCTCCGATGATTAGATGATGCATCTATGATGATTAGATGATGCATCTACGATGATTAGATGATGCATCTATGATGATTAGATGATGCATCTACGATGATTAGATGATGCATCTACGATGATTAGATGATGCAACTACGATGATTAGATGATGCATCTACGATGATCAGATGATGCACCTATGCTGATTAGATGATGCATCTATGACGATTAGATGATGCACCTATGCTGATTAGATTATGCATCTATGATGATTAGATGATGCATCTACGATGATCAGATGATGCACCTATGCTGATTAGATGATGCATCTATGACGATTAGATGATGCACCTATGCTGATTAGATGATGCATCTACGATGATCAGATATGCACCTATGCTGATTAGATGATGCATCTATGACGATTAGATGATGCACCTATGCTGATTAGATGATGCATCTACGATGATTAGATGATGCATCTACGATGATTAGATGATGCATCTATGATGATTAGATGATGCATCTACGATGATTAGATGATGCATCTACGATGATTAGATTATGCATCTATGATGATTAGATGATGCACCTGTGATGATTAGATCATGCATCCATGATGATTAGATGATGCATCTATGACGATTAGATGATGCACCTGTGATGATTAGATCATGCACCTGTGATGATTAGATCATGCATCCATGATGATTAGATGATGCATCTATGACGATTAGATGATGCACCTATGCTGATTAGATTATGCATGTATGATGATTAGATGATGCATCTACGACGATTATATGATGCACTTATGATGATTAGATGATGCATCTACGTTGATTAGATGATTCATCTATGATTAGATGATGCATGTATGATTAGATGATGCACCTATGCTGATTAGATGATGCACCTATGCTGATTAGATGATGCATCTACGATGATTAGATGATGCACCTATGCTGATTAGATGATGCATCTGATGATTAGATGATGCACCTATGCTGATTAGATGATGCATCTACGATGATTAGATGATGCACCTATGCTGATTATATGATGCATCTACGATGATTAGATGATGCATCTACGATGATTAGATGATGCATCTATGATGATTAGATGATGCATCTATGATGATTAGATGATGCATCTACGACGATTATATGATGCACTTATGATGATTAGATCTATCTATCTATCTATCTATCTATCTATCTATCTATCTATCTATCTATCTATCTATGTAATTTATATAGCGCCCCTTCAAGGAGTCTACTCAGAGGCGCTCCCGACCCAAGCCCGGTCAAAAAGAAAAGTCTTGAGTAATCTATAGAAAGAGCCAGACATGTTCCGAGGGTGGGAACGCAGGTTAGAGGGAAGGTCATTCCAAGCGGAAGGTCCAGTGACCGAAAATGCCCTGTTCTGCCTAGTGGCAGTGCGGGCATAAGGAACCATAAAGTCACCTCTAGAGGCCGAGCGCAGAGATCGGCGACCCACAGCAGTTGAGGTCAAGGTGAAGAACTCACAGAGATAGGAAGGTGCTGTGCCCAAGACGCAGCGCCAAGCAAAAGAAGTAACCCTGAAATAAATGCGTGACTGAACCGGAAGCCAGTGTAAGACATCACGAATATAGTCAGAAATGTGACAAAACTTAGGGACGCCACCCACCAAGCGTGCAGCCGCCCGCAGGACCCCCTCCAAACCACATAAACGAACCTGAGGAAGGCCAAAGTAGAGAGAAGAACAGTAATCCAATCGATTGGCAATAAAGGCATGGACCAAGGTGGAAGCGGAAGAGGAAGACAGAGAGCGAGACACGACTCGCAGCTGACGCAAATGGTAGTAACAAGAGCGAGTCAAGGCCTTGAGATGATCAACAAAAGACAGCTCCGAGTCCAGGACGATACCCAGATTGCGCACAGATGTGGAAAAAACAAAGGTGGGGAATTCAGAGGCTAAAGACCCCCAGATCAATCTTACTCAACTGTTGACGAGTTCCAAACCAGATATATTGGGTTTTAGAAGGGTTTAAGCGGAGTCGGTTTGATGACATCCAGGCAGTAAGGCAGTCAGTGGTATGTGACATAAGTCGGACGGCAGAGGCAGCTTGAGACGCTGAACAGTGAGTGTAGGACTGGACGTCATCAGCGTAAGAGTGACTCTTAAGGGAACAAGAGGCAAATAGGGCCTCTATGTCAGCCGTGAAGAGGAGGTAAAGAAGAGGCCCCAGGACGGAACCCTGGGGGAGCCCAAAAGGAGCAGGACACCAAGGAGACCGAGTTGAGTGGAAAATAGTTGAGGTGGTGCGCTCCGATAGATAGGAAGTGATCCATTCAAGTGGCAAATCTCTAATCCCAAAGGATAATGAAAGACGACTTAGGAGAAGATCATGGTCCACAGAGTCAAAAGCGGCGCTAACATCATATAAGGCCAGCAAAGTGACTTGGGACCTATCAATGGCGCCATATACATCCGAGAGGAGGTGGAGAAGGAGGGACTCAGTAGAGTAGCTCTTACGGAACCCAGACTGGCGGGGAGGGAGTAAATTATTAGCGTCCAGATAGTTTAACAGCTGACTAGCAACCAGTTTTTCAATAATCTTAGAAATAAAAGTAACGTTAGCTATCGGCCTATAGCTAGACGGAACAGCCGGATCCAGTGTCGGCTGCTTGAGGATGGGAGTGATGATCGAGCGCTTCTGGGAAGACGGCAAGATCCCTTCACGAAGCGAAGTGTTGCAGAGAAGAGTGAGGAACGGCAGAAGGATGTCGATCGATTCCTGGATAAGGAACGGAGGAAGAGGATCCAGCTCCGAAGACTTTGGCGGCGAGGAGAGGATCAGACGGCGAAGATCAATGTCCGTAATCTCGGAGAGAGCAGTGAAGCGGCAGTCCGTAGAGGTGAAGATAGGAGGAGGAGATTGAGCAGTGTCGTGACGTATGGAGGAGATCTTTGACTCGTAGTAGTCAGCGAAGGCGACAGCTGTGAACGGAGCTTTCTGCAGGCTGGAGGCACGAGGCCGCCCAAGGAGGTCCTTGAAGGTGGCCCAGAGCCGTCGAGAGTCTCCAGCACTGGAGGAGATTAAGTTCTCCCAGTATTCGCTCTCCTTCTCCCTGTAACGTCGGTGGTTGGAGCGAACGAAGAGTATCCAGGCGGACCTGTCCTCTGGCGAGCGCGTTCGTTGGTAGACACGCTCAAGTCGTCGAGCTTGACGGCGAAGAGAATGACACTCTCCGTCGAACCAGGGAGAGAGAAGATGCGATCGAGTCTTTGCTGGGCGAGCCGGAAGTAAGCGATCAACGATGTCAATCATTGATCGGTTGTAGATGTCGAAGAGGTCAGCAGTAGATTGACCTTGTAGACTGTTCGGATCCGAGAAGGCCGAAACTGCTGCTAGCGACGCCGCAAAAGCCTGCCTGTCCAGGTGTTTCCAACCACGAATCTGCCTCAAGGCGTACGTTGGCGTCTCGTGTAGGAAAGGAAGACTTGCCAACACGAGGCCATGATCGGAGATGACCGGAGGGCCGACGGTTACGGTCGGGACGCAGTCATCACGAGTGATGACCAGGTCCAGCCAACCACCATGTTGACGAGTAGAGGCTGACACATGTTGCGCCAGCCCGAACTGTTCAAGAGTCGAGCGGAAGGTGGTAGACGTGGAAGAAGAGGGGACCTCCAGATGCAAATTGAGGTCACCGAGAATCACAATTTGCGTATTGTACAGAGCGAACTGTTCTAGGACGGACGCAAATTCTTCGAAGAATAAGGATGGAGGACGTGTAGAACCTGGACGGTAGACAGCGAGTACCGTGTAAGGACCATGAGCAGACGAGACGGAGGCAGCGAGCACCTCAAATGTGGTAGGATTGGAGGAAAGAGCGATCGTCTTTACTCGTAAACTTGCCCGATGGTAGAGTATGGTCACGTGAGGGTACAGGCTATACATCGCGCTTGAGGACTTCAAAATCATTTTCCGTCTTTTAATCGTCTTCTTTACAACAACAATCTTGGTTTTTTGCAAGGAAGTCTCCATAAACCCGGTGAGTTCGTTCCTTTTCTTCAAATCTTTCTACACTCTGTAAATTCTAAAATATAGCCTTTTCCTAATTCCTTTGTTTCAAATATTTTCAAATCTCCCTGCCATTACTCTGACCAACCAATCATTCTCGCGCTACGCTCCAATGCATTCATTAATGCTTCTACTCCTCCTCCTTCTCACCTGCGCCCGCTGCCTCGCGGCCAATGATTCCTACTCCCCCCACCCACGCCAAGCCTACCAAACAGCAACGGTTGAACACGGTCAACTCGCAGGCATTCCGCTCTCTTATTTCATCACACCGCCTCGCTTTAACTACAGACCTCAAAAACTATTTCCATCTTTCCTTCTTCTCTTATGCGGTGACATTTCTGTTAATCCTGGGCCATCATCTGCATATCACTCCAGCGCAAATATCTCACACAAACAGGCCACTCACAATACAACCAGACTTTCAAACAAGACCTTTCTACTCTACTCTCTCAACATCCGGTCCCTACTAAACGAAAACAACTCTATTTCCCTCATCGACCTTGCTTCCGGCTCCCGTCCACCGAATCTCATTGCTCTCCAAGAAACCTGGCTATCCAATACCTCTTCAACCGCCCATTTAGCCGATTGCATACCACCTGGCTACTCTCTTCAAATCTTCCCTCGAATAACCGCCTCCTCTAAATCCTCAAAAATATCTGGTGGCGGCACTGCCTTCCTGGTTCGTGAGCCGGCTGTCGTCCTAAATTCTTCTCGCCACACCTTCAGTTCTTCCGAATGTTCGTTCACAACACTTCGACTTTCCTCAGACCTACTCACAGTTTTTAACATCTATCGTCCTCCTACCTCGTCTAATTACTCCTCTAAAAACTCAGTCTTTCTTGATGTCTCTTCTCTTAGTTGCTGCCACAACTCCCAACGAATTCTTACTCACCGGCGATTTCAACGTCCATGTTGACGATCCATCTAACTCTCATGCAACTGACTTTCTGAACCTCCTCTCATCAGTCAATCTCGTCCAACATGTCAACTTCCCGACCCACATCAAGAATCACACCCTCTACCTTGTCATAACTGCCAACACCTCCCTTTTATCTCCAAAGCTATCACACTCTATGCTCAACATAACTGACCATTACCTTATCATGGCTGACCTTGAAATTAAGCCCTTTGCTCGGCTTCCTCCTTCCACTCACTCTTCCCGTCACACAGGTTCTATTGACTCTCAGGCCTTCCTCAAAGATATTCGCAGTTCTCAACTTGTTCTTGATCCTCCTTCTTCCCTTGATGACCTACTGTCCTGCTACAATTCCACTCTTTCCGACCTCCTTGACATTCACGCACCACTTATCACCAAACCCAGCTCACATGCCATTAATCCTTGGTTCACCTCCTACCTCCAGGCTTTTAAAACCTTTCGTAGGCGACTTCAGCACATCTACAAGAGCGCCACTGACGCTCTATCCCGAGAAAAAGCCCTTTCCAACCTCAAATCAGCCACAAACAGATACCATAGACTCATTGCTGCTACAAAAAGGAAATACTACTCTTCCCTCATTCACTCCAGCTCCTCCAACCCTCGCCACCTCTGGAGAGCTGTCAACTCTCTTCTTCATCGCAAATCGCCCTCCCCACTACCGAGCTCCATTCCACCCCCCTCTATGGCCGATACATTCTGTTCATTCTTCTCGGACAAAATCTCATCCCTTCGCTTCACATTGCAGTCCCTTCTTGATTCACAATCCTCCAACACTGATCCACCTCCATTTCCAAACCCTACTCCTCCTGTCTCTCAGTCATCCCTTCCAATACTCCATCCCGCCTCTGAAGCTGAAGTGTCACTCCTACTAAACTCTCTTCCCAACAAACAGTGTGAATTAGATCCTATCCCAACTGCTCTCCTAAAAGACTGCGCTTCCGTCCTCATTCCTATAATCACTAAAATTATCAATCTTTCACTCTCCACTGGCAATTTCCCAATGGTCTTCAAGCAATCTCTCGTCACTCCTCTTCTGAAAAAAGCAAATCTTGACAAGGAAAACCTATCAAATTACCGACCCATCCCCAACCTTTCTTTTCTATCAAAATTAACTGAACGAATTGTCCTTGCCCGCCTAAACGATTACCTCTCTTCGAACTCACTCCTCAATCCCCACCAATCTGGCTTTACTAAACACCACTCCACAGAAACTCTACTCGTCTCTCTCTACAATAAACTGGTCTCGGCCGTCAGTCATCAGCAAGTCTCCTGCCTCTGTCTCCTTGACATCTCCGCTGCATTCGACACCATCGATCACAGTCTCCTTCTTAATCGACTCTCTTCTTCCTTTGGCGTCTCTGGCACTGCTCTACTCTGGTTTGAGTCCTACTTGTCTTCCAGATCTTTCTCTGTTAAAGCCTCCAGTTACTGTTCGAAACCTCTTCCACTATCTTGCGGCGTTCCTCAAGGCTCCGTCCTGGGTCCACTCCTCTTCATTCTCTACACCACTCCTTTAAGTCATCTCATAAAATCCTCATCTGTTGACCACCATCTCTATGCAGACGACACCCAACTCTTCATATCCTTTTCCCCAGGCTCTTTCTCCACCTCCATTGCTAAACTTCTCAATGTGGTCAATCTGATCTCTCAATGGATGTCGTCCAACATCCTCTGCCTCAACCCCTCCAAAACAGAGTTCATTATTCTAGGCCTTCCTGACCAAATCAAGAAAATCCCTGACCCTTCAATACACCTATCGACTAACTCTTCATCTCTTACCTTCACCTCTGATGCTCCGGTCCGCAATCTTGGTGTAATGTTTGATTCACACCTCTCCTTCTCTAACCACATCTCTAATCTATCGCGCTCCTGCTTCATGCACATCCGGGACCTCCGACGCATCCGACCCATGCTTGATTTCAAAACTGCTTCCACCATTGCTACGTCCATCGTCCACTCAAAGCTTGACTATTGCAATTCCCTGTTCTTAAACCTTGATTCCACACAACTTAAGCGTCTCCAACTCATACAAAATTCTCTTGCTAGAGCCGTCACCAGAACACCCAGACATCATCACATCACCCCCATTCTCAAGTCTCTTCACTGGTTGAAAATCCCAGAGCGAATTCACTACAAAGTTCTCTCCTTAACATACAACTCCTTACAATGCTCCCAGCCCAGATATCTTCGCGAACTGTTCACCATCCAGCCTACCCGTTCTACCCGATCATCCGCCTGCCTTACACTCTCTCGACCGCCGGTCACAAGTCATCTCAAGTTCTCCAACCGAGCCATATCCAACTCAGCACCACGCCTTTGGAATGATCTGCCTGCTGAGTTCCGATCCTTTTCAGTTCCTCCTCCATCATTACTAATCACACACCATCACCTTCCTCAGGCTCCTCTATCCATCACACCTCGGGCCTTTCACTCGAAACTAAAGACACTCCTGTTCAAGAACTCTTATCCTGTTTCACCTGATCCCCCACCCTCCAATTCCCGGCTCAGACGACACCCACCTTAGTAGCTGTTCCACACCTCTGATCATACGGTACCTCGACCCGGACCACCATGGACTACTCTTACGGACAACCCTTTTGACTCAACGCATTTGATCCTGATCCTATGGTAACTCGACCCGGACCACCATGGACTACTCTCACGGACAACCCTCCTAACTCAACGCAGCGCTCGTGAATAAGCCGGTGCCCCGCGCTTGGCTTTCAAGTGGCGCTTTAGAAATTAGGAGATTACGATTACGATTACGATATGATTCCACCCCCACGGCTTGGCTCATTTGCAGCGTCGATCCGTGGGCGGTCAAGGATGGAGTAGTCCCGAGGGATGGAGCGTAGAACCGAGACATCCGTAGCCGCCTGGTGCCACGATTCAGTAAGGACCAGAAGATCCAGTCCAAAGGAGAGAATTGCATCGGCAACGGCGATGTACTTCTCTCGTATAGAACGCACATTCCAGGTGGCGATGCGAAGACCCTGGCGTGCTGATTCCGACGTCGGCTGAGAGGGAGGCTGAGGCACGTGCTCGGGAGAGGAATCCAGCGACGGCTGAGCGGTAGGTTGAAGCGTAGGTTGAGGTGTATCGAGCGATGGTGAGAAGGGCCAGAACGAACGGCAGCAGGCCCAGAATGAGCCAATTGACGGTCTCCAGAGACTATCAGCGAACAAGGCCTTACGTACAGGCCGTTGTATGCGGAACGTAAACTGGCCTAATTTCCAAAGTAGGTCGCTTGAATACGTAATGAGGGGCGTATCCGTCGCACCCATGAGAGAACAAATGTAACTCGTCAAAAGCAAAAACGCAACGTTATGCATCGACGTTGTGAAAACTTAAGAGAGAAAATCGTATCCAGTCATGCGGTAGAATTAGACGTAAAAAGAACACCTTTGAACTAAGGTATCCGAGAAAATAGAGAAACCGAGCCTAGCCGGTGTTTTCACGCCGAAGCGCCACCTGTCAACTTCAACGTAGATGATGCATCTACGTTGATTAGATGATTCATCTATGATTAGATGATGCATGTATGATTAGATGATGCAACTACGATGATTAGATGATGCATCTACGATGATTAGATGATGCATCTATGATGATTAGATGATGCATCTACGATGATTAGATGATGCATCCACGATGATTAGATGATGCATCTATGATGATTAGATGATCCATCTATGATTAGATGATGCATCTACGATGATTAGATGATGCATCTACGATGATTAGATGATGCATCTACGATGATCAGATGATGCACCTATGCTGATTGGATGTTGCATCTATGACGATTAGATGATGCACCTATGCTGATTAGATGATGCACCTATGCTGATTAGATGATGCATCTACGATGATTAGATGATGCACCTATGCTGATTAGATGATGCATCTATGATGATTAGATGATTCATCTATGATGATTAGATGATTCATCTATGATTAGGTGATGCATGTATGATGATTAGATGATGCAACTACGATGATTAGATGATGCATCTACGATGATTAGATGATGCATCTATGCTGATTAGATGATGCATCTATGATGATTAGATGATTCATCTATGATTAGGTGATGCATGTATGATGATTAGATGATGCAACTACGATGATTAGATGATGCATCTACGATGATTAGATGATGCATCTATGATGATTAGATGATGCATCTACGATGATTAGATGATGCATCCACGATGATTAGATGATGCATCTATGATGATTAGATGATCCATCTATGATTAGATGATGCATCTACGATGATTAGATGATGCATCTACGATGATTAGATGATGCATCTACGATGATCAGATGATGCACCTATGCTGATTGGATGTTGCATCTATGACGATTAGATGATGCACCTATGCTGATTAGATGATGCACCTATGCTGATTAGATGATGCATCTACGATGATTAGATGATGCACCTATGCTGATTAGATGATGCATCTATGATGATTAGATGATTCATCTATGATGATTAGATGATTCATCTATGATTAGGTGATGCATGTATGATGATTAGATGATGCAACTACGATGATTAGATGATGCATCTACGATGATTAGATGATGCATCTATGCTGATTAGATGATGCATCTATGATGATTAGATGATTCATCTATGATTAGGTGATGCATGTATGATGATTAGATGATGCAACTACGATGATTAGATGATGCATCTACGATGATTAGATGATGCATCTATGATGATTAGATGATGATGCATCTATGATCAGATGATGCATCATAACTGGCCCACTTCGCTACATCGTTAAGAGCGCTGGCTGCGCGTCTGTGCGCGACTCTGTGGCCGCGGTTCGCTTCCCGAAGGTGACTATTTCAGTGATTCAAAAATCTCTGGCTAGCACGTGCGGTCCGTCGACGGGAACCTAAATGGCTTTGGCGACACTAATCATCTTTGAAATAATGGCAGTGTCGTCGTTAAACTTGTTGTAACAGTAACACGACGACGACGAGACGATGCTGCATCGCTTTCTCAGTAACTCCTCTTACTCTAGACATGCAGACATTGCAGAGCATTCAATAATTGACAAATTCGTTTTATCGTTTAACCCTAATCTCAGTTTTCAACATCTACCGTCCTCCTACCTCGTCTAATTACTCCTCTAAAAACTCAGTCTTTCTTGATGAATTTAGCTCTCTCCTCTTAGTTGCTGCCACAACTCCCAACGAATTCTTACTCACCGGCGATTTCAACGTCCATGTTGACGATCCATCTAACTCTCTTGCAAACGACTTTCTTAACCTCCTCTCATCAGTCAATCTCGTCCAGCATGTCAACTTCCTGACCCACATCAAGAATCACACCCTCGACCTTGTGGTAACTGCCAACACCTCCCTTTTACCTCACAAGTTATCACACTCTATTCTCAACGTAACCGACTAGCCTTATCATAGCTAACTTTGGAATTAAGCCCTTTGCTCGGTCTCCTCCTTCCGCTCATTCCTTCCGTCGCACAGGGTCCATTGACTCCCAGGTCTTCATCAAAGATATTCTCAGCTCTCAACTTGTTCTTAATCCTCCTTCTTCTCTCGATGACCTTCTGTCTTGCTGCAATTCCACTCTTTCCAACCTCCTTGACAATCACGCACCACCCATCATCAAACCCAGCTCACATGCCATTAACCCCTGCTTCACCTCCTACCTAGCATCTATTAGCATCAACGTCATTTCTACTATAGATTTCTTCTCTCGAGCTACTTCAGTGCAAGCGAGTGGTCACTGCTGAGAGAGGCACTATTATAATTTTCTAATTACATTACGTTACGATGCCTCAATTTCTTTTGCATGATTCCATCCTCATCTAGGGTTACAGGTCTACAGCAAACCATCACCCACACACACACACACCCACACACACACACACGCACGCACACACGCACGCACGCACACACACACACACGCACACCCACACACGCACACGCGCACACACACAGTGCTGCCCGCACACACACACACACACACACACAGTGCTGCCCGCACACACACACACACACACACGCACACACGCACACACACACAGTGCTGCCCGCACATACACACACACACGCACGCACGCACGCACACACACACAGTGCTACCCGCACATACACACACGCACACACTCGCACGCAAGTGGGTGCACATGCACATACCACAAACTTTTAAAACGAAACAGCACGAATTTGCAGTATTTTACCAAAACAAACATAAATGCAACATATTAAGTTAGTCATCAAAACAAGCAACTGTACATCTAACAATATACATAACTAATTAATTATGCATATATTAAAAATGTTTCATAACATTGCATTGTATATATAAAATAAATTATATATGTATATATATGCATAATAACAGACTAGAGCAGAATCAGTCAATAAAATTAAATGTCAATATTGTTCACTGTTCTAATTTAATATTCTCAACCAATTAACAGATTCATGCAGTTTTTACATACACACAATTTCATTAATAACAATCAACTTAGTTCCATGGGCACCCGCACTTAGGGGCAATAAAGGCACTTGTCAATAAATTGACACCTATTTTAACTACTACTTTTTGGTTTTTAACTAAATTCTTCAAACTAAACCACTACTGAGACAAAGTGAAACTGAAAAATTTACGCTTATAAACCTGTATGAAAAATATCCATATTCTTAATTTCCTGCATTGCATTTGTCACCTAAAAAAGTTAACCGTTACCATTGTGGTTTACCCCTCCTGCAAATATATCCGCAGACAAATTCACTCACTTCATTCCCATTCACACATTAAATGCACTCTGCAACGATTCACTCCAATCCCTGTATCTCCAAGGCTGTATTGATAAATTCTGAGGTGAGCACACACCGACCCAAAAACATCAACTTTCGTCTATTTTCTGCTTGTAATTTAATTTATCACACATTTAAAAAAATTCTTTGTGAGATGAGTATACCCACGTATAACCCTAGAGTACTACAGCCCTGGTTGCTCTGATAAATCAGGACAACCGTTGCTAATCAATTGCTATTCATTCACATAAGTTCCATCAAGACAAAATGAAGAATGGTTCATATATAATTTACCCTTTTTCACAATTATACGATAAATGTACAATTACACTGTCGTTTCAATTTTACTTGTGCAAACCTGGCAACAGAGATGTAGCTGGGGCAGGTGGACATGGGTTCCAGAACCTTCAGGTACTGGAAGAGGCCATCCGGTTTTAATGTCCTTCACTCATCCTTTGGCTGTATTATGCATACTTATGAGGTCGCGCGCATCAGCTGTGTGGGTATCTAAGCTCCTCATCTCATGGCATGAGTCCACAGATCTGCACAAAACCATTTCTCAGATTCACAGTCGAAGAAACCAAAACCGACTCAGAGTCATCGTCGCAATCTCTCTCGAACATCGAAAGTCAATTTGGCATTCATCTTCGGTTCATCAGTTTGAGTGACTGGTGACTTGCTCACTGATGTTGCGCATGCAAATTGCAAGATGACCTTCCTTGAGTACATATCAGACCACATCAATGATTGAGATCGACCTAGTCATCCTCTCGCAAGTGCCTCATAGTAACTGCTGTCTGTGATATAATTGTAAAATCTCCCCAATTTCTCCGCATCATACGAAACCACGTTCGGGAGACAGACGTCATTCACTACGCTATACAAAATCAAACTCATTGCACAGGAACAGCAGAATCTGGAAGAGGAGCGAAGGCAGTGCTGTGCTATGGTGGAGTCACTGGCGGGGAGGCTGTGGTTATGACTACAGAACCTGGAAAGGAAAGCTGGTAGAGTTCTGATTTGAGTTGAGTTGCTGCTGCAGAAATTGAAAGTGGAGGTGAGATTTGTGACAAAATATGGATTTGCTACTCTGCATGTCTATCACACGTGTGCATGTCAATCACATGTGTGAATATCTATCACATGTGTGCATGTCTATCACATGTGTGAATGTCTATCACATGTGTGCATGTCTATCACATGTGTGCATGTCGATCACATGTGTGCATGTCGATCACATGTGTGCATGTCTATCACATGTGTGCATGTCAATCACAAGTGTGCATGTCAATCACATGTGTGAATGTCTATCACATGTGTGCATGTCTATCACATGTGTGCATGTCGATCACATGTGTGCATGTCGATCACATGTGTGCATGTCTATCACATGTGTGCATGTCGATCACATGTGTGCATGTCGATCACATGTGTGCATGTCTATCACATGTGTGCAGGTCAATCACATGTGTGCATGTCGATCACATGTGTGCATGTCAATCACATGTGTGCATGTCTATCACATGTGTGCATGTCGATCACATGTGTGCATGTCGATCACATGTGTGCATGTCAATCACATGTGTGCATGTCTATCACATGTGTGAATGTCTATCACATGTGTGCATGTCTATCACATGTGTGCATGTCGATCACATGTGTGCATGTCGATCACATGTGTGCATGTCTATCACATGTGTGCATGTCAATCACATGTGTGCATGTCAATCACATGTGTGAATGTCTATCACATGTGTGCATGTCTATCACATGTGTGCATGTCGATCACATGTGTGCATGTCGATCACATGTGTGCATGTCAATCACATGTGTGCATGTCGATCACATGTGTGCATGTCGATCACATATGTGCATGTCGATCACATGTGTGCATGTCGATCACATGTGTGCATGTCTATCACATGTGTGCATGTCAATCACATGTGTGCATGTCTATCACATGTGTGCATGTCAATCACATGTGTGCATGTCGATCACATGTGTGCATGTCTATCACATGTGTGCATGTCAATCACATGTGTGCATGTCAATCACATGTGTGCATGTCAATCACATGTGTGCATGTCTATCACATGATTGAATTGCCCAAGTGGTCAACTCAATTCATACACAGATCACCAGAGTCTCTTAGACAGCGATAAGAGAAAGTCGAGCCTCCTCAAAAGATGATCAATCGCAACGTTGGTCGAGGATTCCCAGTGAAACCAAAGAACCGAAGTCAGGGAATCAGAAAGTCGAAAGACGTTATGAAGAACTGAAACCTGAAGTCTGTCTGTGGGACGGAAAAGAACGGAGACTCATTCTTTAGAAGAGACAGCTATCTTCAACTATTCAATCATTCATTCCGAGGATCACGGACACCACGCTTGCTTTCCTTTTCCATTCCGCACTCAAATCTGGGGTAAGGATTGCAGTGAGTCCTACCCTTAATCATCATGATAGTGAATGCTTGGGTGCTAGATGGGCCGCAAACTACAGAGAGAATCACTCAAGGTTTCAATCCCTAACCATTGATTTTTTGTATTTTGTTATGTATGGCATGCGGACAAAACTCGTCTCTGTTTAGTATGCAACTCTCGCCACAATTGCGCAGTCAACTTATTGGCATGAAGTCAAATGGGAAGTTATTGGATAGTTTTGGAATAAGTGGCCAATAATCTCATCATTCAAACATATTTCTGCCAGCTTGGCCATCAAAATTAATTTTCTAGTCATCATCATCATTGTCATCAATATCTTCTTCATCATCATCATCATCATCATCGTTATTGTTGTCATCATCATCATCATCATCATCATCATCATCATCGTTATTGTTGTCATCATCATCATCATCTTGAGGCAAGCACATTGTGATTTTCTCCCATTTGCATCTTGATCATTTCTTTATTCATACATTCACATGCTGCCAAATTAGTACAGACATCAGCATCATGATCAGCAGCATCAGCAGCAGCAGCAGCAGCAGCAGCAGCAGCAGCAGCAGCAGCAGCAGCAGCAGAAATGCAGGTATGGACAATCAGAAGAACTTCATTCTGAGTAAGACCGTCTGAAACAGAAGCAACAGTTGAGAAAGCTCAATTAATTAATTCATTAATATTAACAGAACTATGGAGTTCTGTTTCCATACTCCCTAAAGCCCATACAGGCTCTTAAGTTTCTCAGAATTATGCTGTATATGGCAATCAATCAATCAATCAATCAATCAATCAATCAATCAATCAATCAATCAATCAATCAATCAATCAATCAATCAATCAATCAACCAATCATTCAGTCAGTCAATCAATCAATCAATCAATCAATCACAATGGAGCAAGTCAGGGTGCCACAGTGGAACATAGACGAGGCGCTCATTTCCTTTTCTTTTCTTAGGCTCTTCAACTAACAATGGACGATTCTCTTTGAAGTCTTAGACAATGGCCGGTGCATTACATTTCCTTCACTGTGTGTGCCAACACCAAAATCTACCGCTTGATGCTTTGTCTTTAGTCGTCTTCGATCCGAAGGTTGGCCGCACCATGAACCATCTATCTCCAAATCTATCTTTCGTCCTCAGTAGTTCAATCATAGTCAATCCTGTCCAAGACATGTTTTCAATCCAGGTCTTCCACGTGCTCTCGAACCAGCTGTTGGAATCTTTTTCCAAACAGTTTCCACTGCTTGATGACTGAGGAGGAGGAATGTTTCGGGAAGCAACTTGTCTGGGGTCGTTAAACATAGTACGTTCAAGATCGAGACCTTTTGGAACATAGATAACTATTGTTACTAATAGTGTCGTTGTGTGCAGAAAGCGATTCCTCTGTAGCTACGCACAATGCAAAGTTACTGGCATTAGTCACAACCGAATGACACGTTAAAACAATCCGTGACTGACCAAGGCCAAGACTTTGAATACCAACGTCAAGACCTTTCGTCTCAAGACCTTTGGTCTCAAGACCAAGACTTCTCAAACCAAACTTGATCGCACTCGTGATCAGGATCTTTTGTCATCTTCATGCAATATGATTTTTATTGGTGTATATTAAATCCATATATTATTCACATTTTACATCTTTAATAAAAGCTATTCAAACCATACATCAAACAGTAGAATTAAATAGGAATGAAGAATGCCAATACCAATGAGAAGAAAAGATTTCATGGTGCATGTAGTTGCAGCACTTGCTCTTGCAGCTGCTCAATATTAACTCGTTTCGATTTCTCCTAAAACAAAGATAAGAATTCACGACAAAAATTTATATAGCATCCCTTCAAGATTTCTACTCAGCTTGTGCTGCAAAGTCAATATGATCGAACGGTCGGTCAAAACTAAACACAGCTCGAATAATATAATAGATAATAGAAGAGTCACCAATGGAAAGGTCCCACGCACGCAAAGAGCCCAGCCATTGGATTCCTATTCAAAGTTGATGGCTGGCACGTTATTCATGAGTAAAGATTCACATTCCTTGGGATGCATGTCGATTGTTCGTGGGATGTAATTCCCAGAGATTTAATTCTTACGATGCCTTTCCTGAGGTGTCATTCCTTGCGATGTCATTCGTTTGGATGTCATTCATCAGGATATCATTCCATGCAATGTCATTCCCTGGGATATCATTCCTTTTGATGTAATTGCCCTTGGTGCCTTTCCTAGGCTGCCATTCCTGGAATGTCATTCCCTGCAACAACATTCTCTGGCATTTCATTCCCTTGCATTGGATGTAATTCCTTGGAATGTTAATCTCTGGGATGTCATTCCTTTGAATGTTATTCATTTGGATGTCATTAATTGGGATGTCATTCCCTTGAATGTCGTTCCTATAATATTAGATTATGAACATTAAGAAGAACTAAGCTTAAACGTGCACACTCTGTCATCACATTTCAAAACCTGCTTCTTCTTGTGGGCCTTGCACACTGGGAGTGCTTCTGAACTGCTCACCTCACTAGAGGTGAGCAGTTATAAATGCTTTATAAATGGCTTAAATACAATACAATAGATTTAATTAAAGTTAGATTAACGTGATATTTCCTAAATATAACACAGCAAAGATGTCAACTGCTGTACAGCAAAATGTTTTCCATGTTAATTTAGAGAGCGACTGTACCAAAAATAAATGGCTAAAAATAGAAATATGACTCACAACAAAGACTTGACTGAGTATGTTGAAGACTGAAACATTTTGAATAGAACGAAGAACAGAATCGATTGGCAATTGTTGCATCTGAATAAAGCACAAAAACCATCAAAGAACTGAAATGGTATCCACCATCCTTACTGGACAGATATTCCAAAATATGAATTCATCTCAATGCACAAGTTCTGTGCGCACTTCAACAGTGCAACACCGAGTGTCCTTAGTAGTTTGGTCGCCTACCTCAACATGGCTAACTGATGTGGGTCGCTATGTGCATCTTTCACCAGTGTTTGCAAGCAGACTGCCCGTGCCTTATTTCTGGTTGGTGCCAGTCCCCAAGCCTGGATAATGAGGAGGTAAACAGTACTAATTAATTTACCACAGGAAAGCTGTTCTTCCTTACCGAGTTTCTCTGAGTAGATAAACTGGATGATGCTAGAAAAATGCTTTTCAAAATGAACAAGAAATTAATAGCAATCGACAACAAGATGACCAATTGACCATCGACAAAATATTATGAGTAATGGCTTTGAACACATTAACAGTTGCCCTCTTCGGTGTATTATGTATAAGTTAAGGTTGGCTATGTATAGAACTCACTCTGGTTCGTATGTGGTCTGGGTGAGAGTGGCGAAGGTGACGATGAACTGTGAAGCCATGCGCCAGATGATACATCAGACAACCAATTCCCCAGATGTCAGAATGTCTTCCAATGTCATTCGAAAACACCTGAAATCATTCGCAAACACCTGAATGCAAAATCAGAAAATCATTTCAACAAATTCAGACGGTGCTTGATTGGTAGGAGTGGATATCAATCAACAAAATAGACCTAGAAAAACAGATTGATGAAAGAAATACCTCTGGGGAGATGAAAGAAAGAAATACCTCTGGGGAGATGAAAGAAAGAAATAGCTCTGTGGAGATGAAAGAAAGAAATACCTCTGGGGAGATGATGATTGGGGGTAGAGCAGACGACAGAAGATCCGCCAATTCCCAATCATCAGACGCAACTCGACTCTCATCCACGGCACACGAAAAATCTCTCAGTCTAACTGTACGTCCGTCCCCCATCAGCCCAACACTGTCAGCTGGAAAGAACAACACCAGACAACCATTCACCGAATGTATTTACAGTACTAGCAATCATAATGCTTTTGACGCCTGGCACATATGTTGGCTGATACGTGCTCTCATGAACTAAACAGCCGCACAGCAAAATTTTAACCACAATTGCTTAGTTTATGATTCTCAAGTCTTCCTAATAATGACACATCAGAAGTCAATATATCAGATTGGAAAATTATATACATATAGCTCAAATTAAATTTCTGGCAATTTTTAAATCAAAATATTAAAGTAATTGATTTCGAACATAAACAATATGTATGTATGTATGTAAGTATGTATGAACATTTGTTATAGCAACCCTTCAAGATTTCTACTCAGAAGCACTCCCGACTACAGCGTGGACACTGAATTGGGGTTTCATGCCAAAGCGCTGAGTAATTGCGAGTGAAGGACTTGCCCAAGGTCCTTACGCGGCGGCTTGAGGTGGCTTCGAACCTGCAACCTTCCGGCTGCAAGGCAGCGAACATACCCACTAAACCACCATGCCCCCAAAATGAATGAATGAGAAATTAAAGAGAAGCATAAAAGCCATGAAGTTGACAAAACCAACCGGTCCACAGTAAGTACAGAACGTGATTTCTGTGCAAGTATTCAGTGGCTGATAATACGCAAGTAGAAAACTGGACGAATTTGGAGAATTGTAAACCCATTCTATTCTCTTTCATGACATCCTCGAGAGATTTATCTGCAAAACACAAAGACTACAATTAACTATATGCATGTCTAATGTACGAAGACCCTATGAAGGACCATAATATAAATGAGATCTACAAAGCCAAAAATCAAAGTGTACAACAGTTAAAATCACAGAAATAACCACAGAAATAACCACTTAGAAAGCATGATGATGATGACGACGACGATGATGATGACGACGACGATGATGATGACAACGATGATGATGACGATGATGACGACGACGATGATGACGATGATGACGACGACGATGATGATTATGATGACGATGATTATGATGATGATGATGACAATGACGTCTGCTCTTCCCCCGTTATTGGACTCATCTCAAGGAAGAAGAAGATCTACATCCACCATGTGTGTGTGTGTGTGTCATGGCAACGCTTCACCTTCCTGCTCATTGTCTTTGTTTGACCCTACTTACACCTGTTACTTTCGCATAACATGGAAGAAATGTCTTCTTCGTCTGTTGGTCATTCTCAAGACTTGCAGTAAAATGGAAATCACATGATCTTTGCAAGTACCATTCTTGATGCTTAGAATATAGAAGTGCCCTATAAAAATAAAAAGACTTTAATTGAAATAAATGATCTTTAATTACTGCCTACCTCCATACGTCAACGCATCAGAGCAGATGACGGCCTGAGAACGACTGACATAAACCCATAGCAGCTGCAAAATGTTTGGATGCTGTAGGCCTCTCAAACGATTCCAAACATGAGTCATATCGATTGCAGGTTGCTTACCAAACAAATCAACATAATCAAGTGATTATCAACTATAATCACATGTTAATATGACAAACTTATGATTCATAAAATAGTAAACATTTATCACGATTATATAATGCTAAATACAAATCTATTCCATTAGTCCACGTTAGCTAAATCGGTAAGAGAGCTGGCGGCCGTGCGTCTGTGGAAGAGAGTGTGTGGGCCGCTGTTCGAATCCCGAAGGTGGCTATTTCAGAGATTCACGGTCCGTCCACGGGTACACCTAAATGGCGTGGCGTCCATTCAAACGGGCGAGCGGTGGTGAAGGATCTCACTCTCAGGGTCGAGGCCATAAGACAGCCGCTATATAAAAATCGGATTACATTTACATTCCTTCACATTCTGAATTCCATTTGAAATTGACTTTTGCTCGATGTCACTTCATATAAGGTTCCCACCCACAGTTCTGCTAAACAGCAAAGAGTTTGTCTTTGACAAATGGGTTTTGTAGACCATTCGTACAGTAGCTAATAGGAAGACAGTAGAATTCATATCAAGCATTGTACCTTGTTTGCGTCTTGCCTTAGAATAGCACTTAAGCATTCAGACCTGTTGCCAGTCTAAAGGCATTAAGGGCATCCTTAGGCATTTGGTACTGCTGCGTACCTCCTCATTCTTATGATTCTCTGACATGAATACTTTCCAGGGTCACACCGGAAGAGCCAGGCATCTGTAAGCACTACCCATTCCACCACTCTCACTAGCACACAGCACTCTCAGGATTTTATCCCTGGGTAAAAAAATAACAATAAAGAATAATAATAAGTTGAATTATATAGTATGCTTTAGTCAATTATACATTTTCTTAAGATTTCAATGAGTTTTGCGTCAAATCGTCATTCGACGCCCACACACTCTCTTCCACAGACGCACGGCCGCCAGCTCTCTTCGATGGTCATTTCAAAATATTAGACTGAATAATAATAATAATAAGAAGAAGAAGAAGAAGCGATAAAAGTTCGATGCAAAGTAGACAGTTTCCTCTTCCGTACATATAATATTATAATTAAAAATTATTGCGGAGCATTTATATAGCACCTCTTCAAGGATTCCTATTCCCAACCCAACCTCAGTCAAACAGGACAATCTTCATTATGTCCAGCGAAAAGCGAAACAGAGTGACCATCAGCTATTTGATGGAGCAGGGTACAGAGACCATTCCAGGTTGCAGGGCTGGCTATAGAAAAGAGAAAAGGCGAGATGCTGCCTGATAGCAATTTGCAAGTGAGGAACAGCTTGTACAATGTACAGGTGAGCAGAAAGAGCAGCAGCAGCATTGCATGCAATCAAATACCACTGAATTATATTCAGTGTATAAACGATAATGATGATACAACATTATATGTTCATTCTGCTGCTTACCATTTCCAGGTAGAGTAGCTTTGGCACAATGTCCAGTGACCTCGCATAAAAAGAAATTCGGCCAAACTTCGCCGATGGAGCCAAAAACTCAAAGTCCGTTCCATTCTGTGGAACCAACTTCGACTGCGACTGAATCGAAGGCCAGTGAGTTGCGTCATCCAGCTAAACAAAAGACTTCGAAACTAAAAAGAATTGTCATATTTACATGTCATCAGATAGAAAGTGTGGCAAGAAACATTGCTATGAAACAGGGCCAGCTGACGGTTCAAAGCAAACTTTGTGACTGAAGTGCAGACAGGTTCAAATGATATCATAAAGAAAAATAAGTGTCATTTTAGGGTTATAAAATATCTGTTAACACTCAACGCAAGTATTAAGTTAAAACCTAACTAAGTTAAGTTCTAACTAACATGAACCCAGCAATCCAGGTCACCCTCTTTATCATCTTTCAATTGGTTCTCGTTTTATCAGAGGTAGAAAGAGGGTTGACTTGGTCCAGATGACACTTGCTATTTTATGGATATTATTCACCTATCCGACACCATGGTGCTGTTTATCGCCAATCTCTAGCTACTATCAATATTAATGATGAATAGAATTGGCATTTATTTATGGTGCACAGAGTCCACTAAGCAGGCTCAAACATACAATAGTTGGAATATAAACCCAGTCAGCTACAAAAAACAGACATGTTCAAGTTGTATACTGGCATATTTAAGTATGCATGATATGTATGTATGACGACCAACAAGTTGTGAGTTAAGACACAAAAAGTGAAAACCTGAATGAATTGAACATCATCCGATTCTGTGATCTCGATTTCTCTTGTAACACCAAAATCAAAAGCGCTGTACAGAACCATCAAGCGCGAAATCTGTTCTTCCGCCTCATCCGTATCACTGCAACACGCAGAAAGAAAACATCAATGAGTAACAGGGCTGTACTGGTAAATTTTGAGGTGAGTACACGCTGACTGGGAGGAAAACCCAACTTTTTTAGTCCGAAATTTCTGACGGCCTTTTTTAAGTCATCCAGCCCAAATCTTCTGAAACTGTCAACAAATTTCTCGTCCGAAAAAAAAACTGACGACCTTTTTGTTTTAGGTATTCATTTGGCATTTCATGGAAAATACGAAAATACACCTAAATACTTTGCCTGGGGAGAGTAAACACTGTGTGCTCGGCTGCTCGCGTGTACCATGGTTTTCGGAGGTGAGTATATGATGCCATTTTTTCCTGGAGTCGAGTATAATAATAATAATAATAATGACGACAATTTCTATGGCGCCGTAACACAGCACATGCCGTTACAAAGGCGCCTCTACAAACACAAATGCAATATATTCAGTCAAAGGTACGCCTTAGAAAACAAATATGTCTTCAGTCGAGTTTTGAAAACCCCAACAGAGTTGGCAGAATGAACTGTGGAAGGCAGACTGTTCCAGCAGCGGGGGCCAGTAGTTGAAAAAGCACGCTCCCCGAAGCGTGTCTTCGTCCTTCGCACATACAGATCTCATTTCACACTGGATCTCAGCGTAAGACCAGCACCTGACGAAGCCATCTGCACGCAGTAGGGTTTGAGGTAGTCCGGTGCTAAGCCTTGTAGTGACTTGTAGACGAGCAATGAGAGTTTGAATTCAATGCGGTACGGTATTGGAAGCCAATGCAACACGTCACACAGTAATGGTGTCACATGATCATACTTCCGCCGATTACACACGAGTTTCGCCGCTGCATTCAACACAGACTGTAGTCGGTCTTGCAGGAACTTCGGCGCACCAGCCAACAAGCTGTTACACCGGTCCACCTGAGAAACCACGAAGCAGAAAACGGCTGTTTATGCGGCATCAAAAGGCAGTGATCGTACACAGCTTTTGATTAACCGCAGCTGGCGAAAGCATCTGCTCACCGTCAGTCCCACTTGGCGCGTCATGGACATGTCCGTCTGGAATAAAACTCCAAGGTCACGCTGTATACCCGCGTATACCTTTGATTACAGCCCTGGTGAGTAAATGAATCAAACAACAAAAAGACTTCATAGAACGGCCAAGACAGGACTCTGAGGAACACACAATACAACAGCGATTCACTGAGTCACCAGAGATATTCATATGGGTGTGGTCAGACCAAAGCCAAAGAAGAGGGATCTCAAGGCGCTTCAGCAGAATTTCATCATCAACCATGTCAAAGGCTGAGGAGACATCAAAGAGAGCTCAAAGAGGGACTCGAGACTTGTTAACAGCAGAATATATAAAACCAGAAAGTAAAGAGAGGAGGGCTGTTTGTGTGGAGTGGTTAGCCCCTATAGCCACACAGGTGCAAAGGAAGAATCTCAAATGCTCAAGATCAGACGAAATAAGTCTCTGAAATGGGTCGATATATTTTTACAGACGCTAAGGTCTAGATTGGGTTTCTTGAGAGCAGAAAAAAATAAGGCCCACTGTGACTGATTCAACTTAGACTTTTTATCATCAAGTTCATAATTTATCTATTAGCGTCGCAAATGTTATGTTATACCTTACCCATGATGGTACCATGCAATAAAACATAGTTAACAAGTTATTTAACAAATCTTAGCTACATTTAACACTGTTTTACATTAAATACTGCTGACGAATGTGCAAAATTAAAGAGGTAAAGAACCTCCCAATTCTTTCCAAAGCTGCTCTGAGTTGCAAAGATTTTTCTGTCTGGAGTACAAAAACAGTTATTGCAGTGAGGATATAACAGCATGAAACTTTTATAATTTCCACATATGCACTGGAATTGTTCCACAAAAAATGAATGGCTGAGTCTAAAATTTACTTAGTGAAGCCTAGCCAGTCAAAGCATTGTTATATTATATTTATTTAAGATTTTCCAATATTATGGAGGAAGTTGAAACACGCTGAAGAGACTTACCCACGATGGAAGAATAAGCACCAAGGCATGGTGCAACGAATTTCCGAGCAGACGGCTGAGTGTTCAACGATGATGTGAAGAAGCTGAAGATGAAGTCGAGAAGAAAGCAGAGTCTGATTTCTCAGATGATCCTCCAAGTCATCGAGCAGCTCTTGGAACTAAAACATACAATACATCCAATATAACTAAACCATACAACAATTCATCTCAAATTGCACATAAACAAAGTCAAATCATTCTTAATAACTCATTCCATATGAACAAATCCAGCTCAAAAATCATATCACGTCATTATTTCAATCAACAACTCTTAGATTTAACAAAGAAAGATCCGCATCACAACTTACATAATCACTAAATTAGCAGTTTATTTGGACTGTAATCTGTTCATATTAGTCATCTGGTTTACATTTTTCAGTTCAAATATTTCTGTTCAACCAATAACAATTTTCCTCCGAACAATTACGTCAAACAAACCAGTTTGTAAACATTGCCAGGTTCTAGTAAGCTGTTTTGCTAATTTGACAGTATAACTGGCTGAGCTAAAAAAAATTTGAATAGAGGTGTTTTGGATTTATTAATCACAACCTGGGCTCTAATACTGTGACACCTCATCGAACAATTAGTCTTCAATTAATCATTAAAAATATATTTAATTATTAAACTTAATTAGCAATTATTCAGTTAATCAATAATTAATTTAAATACAAACCTACTCTTGAAACATGGTCTTCTCACATGATATTAATTACAGAATCATGGCCATGCTACAGTGGGAGCATCACGAATTCCACAGAATGCATGAACCCTGAAATCTAAATAATTTTAAATTTATGTCAATGTAAATTATTTCAAATTACAATCATAACTAACTGAACCGTTGAAACGGCTGTGTTGTGGTAAAGAACTATTGACATGTGAAAAGGAAAATCAGTGAGGCAAGGGTTGGTTTTATCCCAAGTTGAGAATTCACAGATTGGACAGATAGACAGGCAAGAAGGCATGGTTGGTTATGGTGGATGGTGTTTGGAATTGGAACAGCAAGCAAGACATGGTTGGTTATGGTGGATGGTGTTTGGAATTGGAACAGCAAGCAAGACATGGTTGGCTATGGTGGATGGTGTTTGGAATTGGAACAGCAAGAAGACATGGTTGGCTATGGTGGATGGTGTTTGGAATTGGAACAGCAAGCAAGACATGGTTGGTTATGGAGGATGGTGTTTGGAATTGGAACAGCAAGAAGACATGGTTGGTTATGGTGGATGGTGTTTGGAATTGGAACAGCAAGCAAGACATGGTTGGTTATGGTGGATGGTGTTTGGAATTGGAACAGCAAGAAGACATGGTTGGTTATGGTGGATGGTGTTTGGAATTGGAACAGCAAGAAGACATGGTTGGTTATGGTGGATGGTGTTTGGAATTGGAACAGCAAGCAAGACATGGTTGGTTATGGTGGATGGTGTTTGGAATTGGAACAGCAAGAAGACATGGTTGGTTATGGTGGATGGTGTTTGGAATTGGAACAGCAAGCAAGACATGGTTGGTTATGGTGGATGGTGTTTGGAATTGGAACAGCAAGAAGACATGGTTGGTTATGGTGGATGGTGTTTGGAATTGGAACAGCAAGAAGACATGGTTGGCTATGGTGGATGGTGTTTGGAATTGGAACAGCAAGCAAGACATGGTTGGTTATGGTGGATGGTGTTTGGAATTGGAACAGCAAGAAGACATGGTTGGCTATGGTGGATGGTGTTTGGAATTGGAACAGCAAGCAAGACATGGTTGGTTATGGTGGATGGTGTTTGGAATTGGAATGTCAGCAAGCAAGACAAGCAGAAAAGGATGATTCAGAGGAAAAGGAAGTGAGAAGAAGAGATGATAAAAAAATACGATCAGACGCGTCAGAGCAGAATATCAAACATGGTACAAGAATTACTCGAACACATAAACGAATCAAATCCGAGAAATCCGAAGAGACCCGTAATCTCCACCAGATTCAATTGATGTAGCTCACAAATAGACAGCGGTCGTCGCCACAGGTCTTGTCTGCACAGGCGGCGGCAATCTGCAGATGTCCAACGCAATTCTGCTGAGCTTCATCTGACCATGACCACTACACGTTGGTCAATGAAAATGCAAACAGACAGATAATAATTAATGATAATTCAATGACAATTAAATGATGATTAAATAATTAAATGATGATGCAGAGACAATGCTTAGATTAGTCAACAATCCATTTACAGCCACATGGCAAAATTCTCAAGAAGCAGATGAATTAATGAGATTCATTTAAGAAACAATTAACAAATCTTCAGTTCATTTTTTTAAACAATGTCATGTGATAACAGAAATATCAAGAAAGTCATGCTCAGAATAAACAGTGACACCTCTGGAATTGAATCTGATTAAAATTAGACAGCCGTATGATTAAAACATTTTAATTCATTCATTCTGAGAATTTATATAGCGCCTCTTCAAGATGTCTACTCAGAGGCGCTCTCTGCACTAACTAGCCGAAATGATATTAAGAGTCATAGCGAGCGAAAAATAACAAAAGTTGCAAAACAAAACACAGTAAGCTGAAAGAGTCACCAGTGGTGAGCGCTCGCAAACACGTAGAGTCAATCATCGGATTCCCGTATACAGCTGGTAGATGGCGTGGTTGATCACAGTCTCTGGTAAGTGGTAGATGACGCCCGTCCGGCTAATCGTCGAGGCTCAAGCAAGGATGCGTATAGGAAAAGGCATTCGTTGCTAGTTGGTCAGAAGTTGGAAGCGCCGCCGGTGACAACACTCCATTGACTCGCGTGAGCCGTCCTCCGGCGAGATGAAAACACGGCTAGCAGCGACGTACATGCACGGCGTATGGTGCGACTCGGCTGTGCTGCCTGTGCATCATGGGATGGTCGCTGATGCAGTCATGTGGCCAAGGCAACTTGCAACGAAACCTTCTAACCAATGTAAAGTCCTTGAGAAATCCAACTAAAAGTCCAGTACGCGAGTCTAGAAGCAGTAAACTACAACTTGTCTTAAATAACTGCGGAAATTCTGCATTATGATGAAATAGTCGTCGAAATGACAGAGAGGTCGGTAAACGACCACACGGCCGCTGACCTGCATGGACCATTCGACAGCTGATTGTGATTAGAAAGAGAAGAATTAAATGATTTTAACTGAGTATTTTATTTTGATACAGTCGCCTTAGATCAAATGATATAATTCAAACTAAAAATGACAAATTATTCACCAAGTGATTTAATAAGATTCAATAAACAGAAATGTTGCCTCACAATTTCCATTGCTCCATCACCTTCTTCTTCCTCTGAATTCAGATTCCATGATAAACGAAATTTTTTCCAAAGTAGAGCCGTGTAAATACAACATCCACAAGGAAATGTATTGAAATCATATTCCATTCAAAAATTGTACAACAAATTTCATTTGTAAAGAAAAAATCCTGAACAGTTTCAGTAATTTCCTACACCGGAAAAGTGCCCAACAAGGAGATGAGAACAAATTAATTAGGAAGGAGAAAGATGGCGCAACCCATATGGTTGGTCGCCACCAAATCTCATTACTGATAGCAAACTGCTAGATAAGATAAAAGTTGGCCTTCATCAACATTTAAATATTTCATTTTTTGCACAACTGAATCTGGCTGTGGTGCGTCAATATAAATAAATAAATATATACAATATATATATTGATTTCACATATAATATAAATATAATTATTATTTTCATAAAAAATGAATGCAGCTGATTCAAGAAACCAGTTGCTGTAATCATAACTGATTTGTGAGGAACAGGTTTGAGAGTTTGAATAATTTAAGATTGGAAAGATCAGAAGACAGACAACTAAGAGAAAGCTTGACCTGAATGATCTTGTCACGGCAGCAAAGCAGACAATGACATAAACTCAGTTCAACAAAAGAGAAATTAATTAACTCTTTCTCTACTGAAAAGTCACATAGATGAGTTCAAAATTAAGGTCATAGTTAAAAACGTAGAAAAACTTGCCTGCTCCAAAATTCTGTTCAGGTAGTTGATTCAAACGTTCGAGTAAATTCCTTTCCACTTCGCCCGGATTGAGACCTTCGTTTATCAGCTGCAAAGCATAATCAGCCAATTGCCGATCCATCATTTCCACACTCCACATCTCTTCATTCATCCTCCATGCATCCAATCCTGGCTGGCAAACACTGAGAGGCATTTCATCCACAACATTTCCACCTTCATTTGCCATGGCCATTTCCAGAATTATTCCAGAGGCTTCCCTTAGGCTTCCATGGTCACTGGCTGTGCTCTTCAATTCTTCATCATCACTAAGCAACTGGTCAAAATCAGGCAGATTTCCATGGCAACTGGTGATAGAACCCACTTGAAATGAGTCGTGCAAATTGAGAACAGTTTCAAATGAGCACTGAGTCTCCAGACTGGTAGTTGAACCAGCCACCAGCAACTCAGTTGCAGTTGGATCAATGAAACTGTTGCTGTCTCTGGCGCCATCTGGTAGACTGAAGACTAACGAAGCATCATCACAGCTTGCATTGAATGAATTCTCACTCTGTCTGCTCGATTGAGTGACATATCCACTGGAAAACTGGCGTGCCTTTTCCTTTCCAGTAACTGATCTCTGAGAATCCAGCTGAAACCCATTTGAAGAAGCAAAACTTGCATTGCGTTGCAAACTAGCATCAGAAGTCGCTGATGGCAGATTGTCTGCTGCTGCTCCTGAGCAAAATGGTTCGCTCGTTTCTTTGCAATTTGGTGGGTCTTCAATTCCTGTTTCTTCAATTCCCATTTCATGCACCTTAAAAGCTCCATTGGAAAGAACGTCGGGACTTGTGGGAAGGGACTGTGCCAAGGACTCGCCGGAACTGTAGATAACATCTGGAAGGTTTGATGTTGCTGTCCAAGGGTCGGAAATTTCCTTCAAACCTTCAAAAACGATGGACGTCTGAGTCTCCACATCATGTGACAATGCATACACATCACGTGACAATGCATACACAGCAGCTACAATGCCACTGCTGTGTTTATTAACTTGTGAAACACGTAGCGGGTCATCAGGATGTTCGTGAGCTTGGGCAACATTCACAGCTTCATTATAAAGTGACTGAGTTTTAGCAGCACACAACATTTGACGACCTCGTTGCACCACAGGCAATGCCTCACCAGCATATTGCACCACAGGCAATGTATCACCAGCATATTGCACCACAGGCAATGCCTCACCAGCATATTGCACCTCAGGCAATGTATCACCAGCACATTGCACCTCAGGCAATGTCTCACCAGCATATTGCACCACAGGCAATGCCTCACCAGCATATTGCACCACAGGCAATGCCTCACCAGTATATTGCACCTCAGGCAATGTCTCACCAGCATATTGCACCACAGGCAATGTCTCACCAGTATATTGCACCACAGGCAATGTATCACCAGCATATTGCACCACAGGCAATGTCTCACCAGCATATTGCACCACAGGCAATGTATCACCAGCATATTGATGGTGCTGTGCATTAGGCAACATTGGCGCCTCAATCCCACGTTGCGTTTCATTCTGTGTTTCATCTGGAATCACCTGGTCATCGTTTCCATGAAATCCTGACAACTGACTGTCAGTCAACGTTCCCATAGCGCTGTCTCTGTACAGCTGCAGTTCTCGCAAAGGTCCGTTGACTTGTGGTCGACGACATCTGGACGACCAGTCAGTCAACCACAACTTAAAACGCTGATTCAATTGCGAATCACTGCATGTGATTGGCCGGTCATCAGATGATTCATCTTCATCGGAATCCATCTTTAGTTGCGTTCGATAGCTTCACACTGAATCTCTCGTCAGATTCACAAGTTCTGTTAAATAGAAAAGAAATGAGGAAATTCTACTTCATCGGATCACATAAGTTTCTCATCAGATAATGAGTGCCTTGAAATCTGTGCAGCATCTATTAACTACATCTGTCAAACCTTGCAAAAAGAACTACAGACAAATTTCATGAGCTTTGTGGCCATTGATCAAATGCATGGAAGGCATACAATGCAGGTATGCATGAACATAATATTATGTATGTACTGAAGTAGTCAGTTAAGTACCAAATCACCTTGTCCATTAATGGGAATGTAGAAAATAGTTCCATGGTTTTAAATAGTGTCATATTAATGAGAATCAGACAATAATAGATTTCTTATGTATAATAGTGTTTCAATAATACAAAACATAAACAACAATACACTTATTTACTTAGAGCAGTGTTGTTTAATTATATATTTATTACTAGGTTTAGCTTATCTGCACTGCACAAAAGATGCTCTTCAGAGTTCATTCGTTGTATGTAGATTGAGTGAAGGGTCCCATGCATGAACAACAAGACTTTTTAATATGCATTTTCTCATCTATTCAACCTCACTTCAAGGACAATGTGCAAATTTACGTTAATAGCTGACTGGTTGTTATGACAATCAATGGTCGCCATATCAATGGCTGGCCAGCAATAATTAGATTGTGTCGGCATTGCATACTTCTAAACATTAACAATCTTTACTGTCATATGAAGTCATGACTCGTGAGTAATTGCCTGTAGCCGGTTCGATGTCTCATCTTCGCTTCAAGAAATAAACAACCATGCTGGATTGCATTGCATTCACGAAAAGTGAATGATGCAAAAGAATAAAATATTTTAATCTTCCGTGCTCAAAAAGGTGATAGCCCAAAGAACGTGCTGACAGGTAAAGAAATAGCATTGCCTCTACTCCAAAACTAGAGAGATTTCTCATACACTCTAAATTGACAGACACATGAGACGAGTCAGAGGAAATAACCGTAGACAAAATTATTCCATTTTAGTCGACTTCACACAACGGGCAATTTGAGCCACGTTGATTAGATTTGAGCGACGTTGATTTGATTTAAGTCACGTTGATTAGACTGTGATCGTAAGATATTTATCGAAGAGAAAACCTGTGCACAAAGCATTTAATAACTTTTCTGCAACTTCGAGAGTCATAAGGCAGAAGTGTTAGCCGCAAGCCTTCTTGATTATCTGCATGAATCTGAGAGTATGAATATCAGTGTCGAGAATGATCTCTTAGATACTGTTTCTTTCAATAACATTTTTGACCAGTTTGCTATTGCCAAGAGTAGAATAATGCCAACCATAGTCAGCATAATCATAGGATTTAAATCACCAAACTGAATAATATCTACTGCATTGACGTCTATGATGTGCCATTTAAATTAAATATTTGGGTCATTAATTAAGTGACCATACACATTATTGGTTTGAGATAAATAGTTAATAATGTGCATGTGTCATGTGCATCTCATAATATACAAGGTGGAGGTTCAGGCTGGTCTCAGCAACTGGTTGACTAATGCTTTAGCTTTTAATCTCCATTGACGGCCATTGAAGTCATCGGTATTTCGAGTGAATAATTAACACAAAAGATCAACTCGCAAAACATTGCTTACCATCACATTCAATAACATTCATCAAACAAACGTTACTATAAAATACCGACGTTTTATTAACACACCAAGTTTATATTAACAAACTAAGTTTTGACAAGATCGTTTACTTACTAGTTGCGTTTCGCAGAAAACGAAACCGAAGCCTATAGACTAATGATGTTTAAACATTAATCCGCGATCTTCGACAGGTTAGAGGAATAAAGTTTAAAAAGGTTTGAAGGAATAACCATCAATATTTAAAACGAACAGCTCGTGCTATTCTGTTGAGCAGAAATCTGCAAAGAGAACAGTGGGTTTAGATTAATAAACTTAACCACACAAAACCATCAGAATGCTTTTATCTCTACTCTCCACGGCGCTAAGCAATGTTTACCTACGGAAGCTCAGAGCGGACAGCATCCGTATTTCAGTGATACCACAGTATAAATTATTATTTATAAATATTTATAAATTGTTATTTATACTGTGGTGATACCACAGTATAAATAATCAATAAATAATAAATAATAATAAATAATAAATAATAATTGATTATCTATACTGTGGTGATACCTGTTAATATTATAATTATAAATATCACGAGATGGTTGGTTAATACGGTAATACCCAAGTATGAAATAATATCAGTCAAAGTCTATGACAGAACAAAATTCAGTCTAAATTCTCGACCGCTCGACTTTCTTTGGTAGGCCTATTCAGCATAAGAAAATGATTGAACTTCATATCACATCCAGGTCTTCTCGTAATCTCCGCATGAACATTATTCGCATCACGCTGTCTTCTTGGGTTGGACTCATGACCCACCATCGGTACTAACCCAACAATAGGTAGGCACTCTGGATTTAACATTTTGTAATAAGACGGTATCTAGGCCTAGGCACAGTATAAAATTAATACTGGGCAACTTCGGTGTGAACTTAAAGCTGATAGGCACTGTAGCTAGGAGCGACTAAGGTTTTGCGCTATAGACAAACATATATTCCTGCAACACATAAAAATCATATAATGCAGAAAAATCACACAGAAAGGCACATAGGCAATAAAACTCCAAAACACGTGTATAATAGCTTTACATAATAGGCCGAACTCTGCAGGTTTACCTACGCTGAGAACAGGGATGGGCAAATTACAGGGCAGCATGTAATTCAATTACAAATTACCAATTACTGGAGAAAATGTAATTGAATTACAAATTACAAATTACTTTTGACTCAGAGCCTCAAATTACAAATTACGTAATTTCAATTACATCAATTACAAATTACTTTTGGGCTTGAATCATTGAAATAAAAAAACTCAGGCAAGAATTAAGTGCATGCCTTTTCCCTTATTTCTATATGTATCATTATTTATTGTGTAGTTTTCTTTTAGAAGCAGCATCCGTTCAAAAAGTTAGGCCTATCTGATAATCTGTTGTGCCTTGCAATCATGCCTGTAAAACTAAAGAGCCTCTCTACTGGTGCACAGGTGCAGAACAAGGCAGGGCATCATTAAATTGTACTAAGAATTTGTTTGTACAATGTACATGTATTTGGAGAGCTATGAGGCATTAATTGCTAGTTCCCTTTTTTGCCATCTACCATTATGCTGCAAGATTTCTAAATCGTTTTGTTTCTGCTAGTCGACTTAATTTATGGTCACTGCACGCTGACGCCGCAAATTAAAATCATTGAATTCTTCCTCGTCCTCTTCTTCTTTATGACCACTAGGCCTAGATGCTCGGTATTTTGTTCGCCACCGGTGTTATATTCAGATGTTGTTACTAGCAGCTCATGTATTCTTTTAGTTTGGTCTGCAAACTGTGCAGGTAGGCACATAACTTTAAATACGGATGATTCATTGTTGCAAGGATCGCATGATTCATCAAAGAATTTTAATATAGTTGCATTCAAAGTAATTTGATTTTGCGGAATGTAATTGAAATTACCAATTACAGGAAGAAATGTAATTGAATTACAAATTACAAATTACTTTGATGAAGAGCATCAAATTACAAAATACCAATTACAATTGTAATTTAAATTACGTAATTGAAATTACTCAATTAAATTACTGCCCATCCCTGGCTGAGAATAAGTATCCTCTGAATAGCACTTGGTTGGTCAGAATACCATCATATCCGCCAGCAATTTCTTGGTGTGCGGACCTAAGGAAACCGGCGTTCACCAGTTAACGGATCTATTTCGTCCTCTGCAAGGGATGCCAGTTTTGATCACACCATCATATCCGCCAGCCTGCGATTCAATAATTACCGGACTTGCATATTACACGAATGAGACGATGAAACGAGAGAAGGATTTTATGCTTCATTTACTGTCTTTCAGCGAGGATTGTAACGTTGCGGTGCTACGTGTTTGCGATAGTTCTGCTCGTTGCTGTTCTTTGCTTCGACCACCAAGCAGAGACTCAAATATTCTGATCCTAAACTCAACTTAACATCGTACGAGAAACTTTCCGGCTGGACTCTTAGGCTATGTCTTCATCGGAGTTCATTCGATTGTGACTCGTGTTGTTTTTTGGCTGCGTTATTACTCTCAGATGACTTTATTTGCTGTAGCGACTGTTAACATCATAGGCCGTGCGCTTTTGTGCAAGACGTGTCTTGTTAAAGCGCGTTAGAAATAATAAATTGTATTGTATTGTATGGTTTCGCAATAAAAGTCTCTGGTCGTATAATGTACCTGTGACGAGATACACAGTTCGTTAATAGACGTGTACTTTAAAGCTGGTTTAGGAATCTTAGAGTTAGGATTAAAATTTTTATTATTTATTTTGTGGTGATGGACCTGATGGTAGGCCCTATATATAGAGCTCATTTTCGTTAGGCAGCTTGCGGTATTGGATGTGAAATCGGGTTTTCGACCGCACCGTTGCCATAGTAAAATCTTTGAGTAGAGTAGAGACATCTGGTGCGTGTGTCAGTCGAATGCTATGGCATCGAATAAAGGCGTCAAAATGGCCGACGGTAGGCTCTTTTATCTCAATATCGCAGTCTAAGTCTTCTTCGCCTGCCTCTTTGTGTTCGGCAGTTGTCGTTTATTGACCGAAAATTGGGTTAAATTCATTTAAGAAAACTGTTAATAAACCGAACACTTTGCTTGTACGCAATAGCATTTTTACAATTATTGTAGAACTGCTACTCAGACCTTAGACCTGTGAATGTGCGTAATACAGCTAGGCAAATTGTATCATTCGCAAATTCCTTCTGATATAAAGTTGGCGCAGTACTGTGAAAATAGCGCTAGAATGATTTCATAGGTTTCAGAGTGCGCGCCAGTGTTGCCGATAAGTTAAAACTACTTTTTTTGCTAATTAACTTGGCAGGGTTTAATTTCTTCTATTGCTGTAAATAAAATGTCCTATTTACTTACTTAAAGATGATGTTAGTTCGTCGTGTTGATTATTTACTTAATGCAGTGCATTGTGGGGCGCGATGTTGTAGTGGGTATGGTTGACATTGCCTTGCAGCTGGAGGGTTACAGGTTTGAATCCACCTCAAATCGCCGCATAGGGACCTTGGGAAAGTCTTTCACTCACAATTGTTCAGCGCTTTGGCGTGAAACTCCGATGCAGTGTCCGCTCTGCAGTCGGGAGAGCCTCTGAGGAGAGAGAGCTTGAAGGGGTTTTATAACAAGTGCACTTACAAACAGGCATCATGGGCTGCGGTTGATAATATATATCTCAATGGTTGAAGTGCTCGATTTTGGCGATTTCTTTGGCGGCTATACTGTTTACAAAACGAGGCCGTGGTCTTTGCAATTACCTCCAAGTCTATGATAGTCTGTGTTGGTTTTTCAGTAACTCCACAGAGTGGTTATATTTGCTTCAGGACTGTTTAGAATGGCATGTGTCATGTTCATCTCATACTATACAAGGTGGAGGCTATAGGCCTTGAAGGAAAAACCAACAATAGCCTCATGAACAATGAACATTTATAAAAAAAATGTCTGTTTATTTTGCTGTCAACAGAAAGTTTAACTGAGATGATTGTGCACGATTTGAGTAACCGTGGTCTGCGAAGCATAGAATTCGCTCCTGGCACGAGTCCACAGTCGCTTATCTATGACGGAAATTGTGTAACACAACTGGAGAATCTTCATCACTATGAGAACCTCATCAAGGCAAGCATTCATCCATTCAACTCTCTATTTCTTTACATTCTTTCTTTTGCAGTTTCTCTATTTTTGACTGTCAGTTTTTGTTTACTTTTTTAACTAATATTTACTGTTAATCTTCTTGATTATTTGCTGTTTGCTTATTACTTATTTATTTACTGTTTTTGCTCTTTGGTTGTTTTTTCTTTTTGGTTGTTTTTTTCTTTTTGGTAATAACTTCTTCTACTTCTTCTACTGCAACTTACTTACTAGCACTTTTTTTTACTTTGGCGTAGCATTTGACACTGTGTACCCTGAGGTATTTCTCAAATATAGAACTTTGCAAACATCTTTTGACCTGTCTGCAACTTTCCTTTGCTGGCTGGGATCCTTCCTCATGGAGTGCTCCCTCTGTTTGGTTCATAGGTCAACCAGGTCTCCTTGTGACAGACTAGCTCAGGTCTTTTTCAACCTTACTTGGATTTTTCTTAACTAAAACTGTTTTTCTTTGTCTTCAACAGCTGTCTGTGGCGAACAATCAGATTTTGGACATGACAGGCATCACTGCCTTACGCAACCTGACTTCTCTCAACCTTGCCAACAACAACATCTCACTTATACAGGGTAAAGCTTTCTCTCTCTAACACACATCAATGTCATTGTCATTGGTTAGCATTCTAATCCGACAACTTCTATGACACCATGTGCAAAGCATCATTTGATATATATATATATATATATATATATATATAATTTGCTGCTAGATGAAACAGGTGTGCATGCCAAAATCCAGCTTGAATCTGGTCTAAATCCAAAAGGAAAATCCAAGAAAGACTTGAAAGCAGGTGGGAAACAGACCTACAGTGTCATTTGAAATGAGTCAAGTTTCCACAATGACTGCCATTTCTTGAAACTGGTGTCGTAGTACATGTATAATTGTAGATAGCTTAAATGATATATACATGTAGGTAACGGCCTCATGAAAGCATAAGTTTGGACATTAAAAAAACTACTTGATCATGTATGCTTGTATTGTGTATCTGAAACTTTTATCGCACTTAAGTGCCTCGTAAAGGTGCTACGTGTATGCCTTTGTTGTTTGATCAGTAGTATTCCTTTGTTGTTTGACCAGTATTCCTTTGTTGTTTGATCAGTATGTCTTTGTTGTTTGATCAGTAGTATTCCTTTGTTGTTTGACCAGTATTCCTTTGTTGTTTGATCAGTATGTCTTTGTTGTTTGATCAGTAGTATTCCTTTGTTGTTTGACCAGTATTCCTTTGTTGTTTGATCAGTATGTCTTTGTTGTTTGATCAGTAGTATTCCTTTGTTGTTTGACCAGTATTCCTTTGTTGTTTGATCAGTATGTCTTTGTTGTTTGATCAGTAGTATTCCTTTGTTGTTTGACCAGTATTCCTTTGTTGTTTGATCAGTATGTCTTTGTTGTTTGATCAGTAGTATTCCTTTGTTGTTTGACCAGTATTCCTTTGTTGTTTGATCAGTATGTCTTTGTTGTTTGATCAGTAGTATTCCTTTGTTGTTTGACCAGTATTCCTTTGTTGTTTGATCAGTATGTCTTTGTTGTTTGATCACTAGTATTCCTTTGTTGTTTGACCAGTATTCCTTTGCTGTTTGGCCAATGTGGGCATGTGATTGACATACATGTTACATTGTATATATATATGCATGTTATCATCCACTGAAACTCAGACTCCTGGAACATGAGCTCGTTGCATGTTTATAAGCATTGTTTTGTTGTGTATTTTATTGTATCTATATATTTATAAAGCGGCACCTCTTACAATGCTCACTAGTCAGAGGCATTGCTTTGTTGTGGCTGTTGAACAGTGATTCTCTCGACTGAAGACCTACAGTTGCATGAACGATGTTTGCTCAATATTGATTCTGATTTGATTATTCAACCATTCCCAATGTTTATCTTCTTATTTATACTACATTCGTCTCACAAGTTAATATGGTATTTATTCGATCTTGCACAAACTGACCGTAAACGGATGCTTTGGCTGACGTTGAGAACCATGGGAACTACTGAGTAGCTTCTAAAGTCTATGAGCTGCACGTATTTTAGAAGATTTGATGATAATTAGCACGTCTGGTTTTGTCGATTCTGCTGCTTGCTTTTTGTAATGCTCTTGAAGTCCAGGATTTCTCCATCGACCCAGAGTTTCATCCATAGGCCATTTCTGTATCTACTCAGAATTTGTCTTGCTTCTCCAGTAGACTCACCCGTGATTTTTTTGCTCATAGCAACTTATCAGTGACTAGTGCTCTGCTTAAATTGACTTATGTCATAAAAGTTATCATATCCATATTGCAATTTTTCTTTTTCTGATTCCATACAATGTTTTCCTGGTTACGGCATGACAGCCAGTTTGTTTAATAATAGATGACTATCTATATGATGCATATAGCTTCTCGATTATCGTGTTGCACAGTTTCACAGATATGCATGTAATTTGTTCAGCCAGCGTTAGTACAAACCTGTGAAGGTCTGAAGATTTGCAGGTTGAGATACAGAGATGACCTTACGTTGAACTTTACATTTGTTTCTTTTAGGTCTTAGACATCTATCGAAACTGACGAAACTCAATCTGTCAGGCAATAAGATTAAAGTAAGTTGGGATATTTCATAGATGTTTTAGGGATTTGACGTTGTTTCATAGGAGTTTTTTGTTTCTGTTTGTTTCAATGTACATTTAATTAAATATATCAATTGGCAATTATCTGTTTATTACTAGAATTATGTTTAAGCATTTTGTGATGGGTTGAAAGGTGTTTGGTTGAAATACTAAGTTGTTAGATTGCACTTCATATGTACCATAAATGCTTTATTTATAAGACCGACTTTGTCAGATTACTTTTTAAGTAGGGTTCAACCCGGTTCATTGAGGTGGAGGAGGACTTATTGCTGACATGAATTTCATTACATCAAGGAGAAGAAAAGTTGCTTTGTTTTGAAATACTCTTGAGTAGAATTCATGGATTTGTAAGATGTTGTCATTGCATTAAATTTAATATCTTGTCTGTCTCTCTATGTCTCTGTCTGTCTCTCTGCTATGCATTGTTTACCTATTCTTGAGTTGAGTTCTAAGAGGCAGCAGGCTAGTGATCTGTAGTGGAGGTGAAGGAGAGGTTGTTGTTTTTATTGTTCTGTCTGGATCAATGGTTGAGCATAGTAAATATTTAGAGTTCTCTGTAAGACAGACAATTTCTGGAAACTGAAGTTGTTTATTCAACAGACGTCAGCAAAGGCAAATCATCTGTATCTCAGCCAACTCTATCTTTTGACTAGATGGTCTTTCACAACCCAGTTGCATTTCTCATAGTCTTTGTTCCTAAAATATTTAGTCATGTCTCTTGCTGGCTGGGAGCCCTTTATGATTAAAGAATCAGTTTGTCATGTGCATATTTGTGACGCAGGGGCTCGAAACCCGTCGTTTGTCGCTTCCTAGATATTGCGCTAGACGCCGAAATAGGCGAGAGGGGTAAAGAATGCAGTTTATTCTTCAATTCAGTATGTGACTGTGTATTCGCCCTAATTTGCGAAGTAGTGAACCGATTTTGATGCCGTTTGGGTTATCTGATTTAGAATATATGCCTCTAATGCCCAGACATATTTCAGAATAATAACTTAGTGGATTCAGTAGACTTGGATGACACGAATATTCAGTAACTTTTTATTTTATTTTTTAACTAAAAACTAATTAAAGAATCAAACGAGCAAAACTTTTGTTAGAAAAAGATAATTTCATTGTGTAAAAGCATTTTAGAGCATGGTCATTGTAGCATATGACTAAATCAAAAGGTCGAAATTCGACATGTGACGGGTTTTGAGCCCCTGTGTCACATTTATGTGTTGTATCTATAATTCTATCTATTTGCCCACATGTTTGTCTATGTATCCCTAGCTTTGTTTCTGTGCTATCTTATATCGTCCTGCTGTGTTTGCTTAAGTTTGGTCGGTGAAATTTTGCAGCTGATTGAGAATCTGAGTCATAACGCGTATCTTCAATATCTCGACCTCTCAGAGAACAACATCTCTTCTCTGAGCGACATCAGGGGCCTTCTGCGGCTCAAGGTACAGACATCATCAGATTCCGTTATAATCTGCTCTGTCAAAATCCACAACTTACCATCTGCTTTCTTTTTTTATCTTGTATTCTCTTGTATTTTCTGAGTCCCAAATGTGGACAATGCTCATTATGCTTGTTCTTATTGTCTCCATTTGCTCTCTAAAATGCTTTATGAGTCCTTATGCTGACAGCACTTGCTAAGAAGGCCAAGAAATAAAGATGTGTTCCCAGTAAAAGAGGTTTAAAAAACTGGGTAGGTTGGTAGAAAACATATTTTTTTTAGTAAAAATATTTTTGTACATGTTGTAATCAATAGTAACTTTATTGATCACCATAATACTTGTGAGCAAACAGTTTAAGCATTCATGTACAGTGGCTTCAATGTGCAGACCCAAAGGAACATTGGGTTCCGCTAACAGGGTCACCGTAGGTTCATCAAAAATTAATCCAACGTGTCTTTTTAAGCATTATGTAACATACTACAATAGGTCTGCAAACAATGTTTGGTTATGGTGTTGTTTTTAGACGCTGCTGCTGCATGGGAATCATTTGACGTCACTGCGTCAGGTTCCTCAGACTCTTCCGAGGTCCACTGCCATCCTCTCACTTGCCGACAACAACATTACTGACCTAAATGAGGTAGACTGTGTCTCTTCATATAGAGACGTTAGGTCTTGCTTACTTTATACCACGATGTGATTCGTTGATTGGAATTTAAGGATTTATTACCAGAATGCTGTTTAGATGACTTGTTTGATGTTAATATTTTAGTAATTTTATTCAATTTGTGATTTTAATTGCTTCAATACAACAAATTAATAATTGGTAATAAACCAATTATTAATTTGTTGTATTATAAACGATGTTTTATGTAACTCCTCTATGTACTCCTCTTGCGTTTGCAAGAGGAGTAATAAAGAAATACTTACTTTGCGTGCATGCTGACAGCTGTATTCCTTTTGCCTTTATGATAGTGATTAATTTCAGTGGAAGTATGTATGCACTATGCAGGTGTGTTACATCTACTTTGTTGCCTCGGGGAGTTCCTCTGTAATGGTCACAGACTGCGTTACTTGTGCAGAGATTGATTAGCGATATTCGTAACTGGGCCAATTATTAGAACATTGGATGTAAGCAATATCGGCAAAAATAATTGGTGCTGATGCAAAACTATTTTTGAGTAAGCAATGAAATATTCTGTATCAACTATTCTAATAATCAGCATGCACGGTATCGGCATAATCGGAAAAATGTGATATTGGAACGGCTGTAACTTGTACATAACCTTCTAATGTAATGTAATGACAACAGCCAGATTTAACTGCAACTCTAAATTGTGTGGTTCAGAATGTAATAATATGCAATTTTTAATGAAGACAATAAATGTTGATAAGAAATTGACCATTGATGCTCTATGTCTTATTTCACTCAGGTCTCGCATCTGTTTCATTTGAATAAACTGGAGCAACTGTCAGTCATTGGAAATCCATGCGTCCAACTTTCCGAATCATCTCTGTATCCTTTCATCTCAGATCTAAATCTGTCGGATTTTCGTATTGATCAAGCAGGGTGATTGTCTACATAAACTTCTTAATGTTAACCTATCTATTGCCCATCATTTGTTCTCCTATTTCTTTCATCTTCTCATCGACTTCTCCGTTCTCTGGACAGGGCTGACTTGTTTGTTCCACGAGCTAGGACCACTATTGCTCAAACTCGATCCTTTATCATCATTGGAATGCCTCCTTATAAAATAATTCTCTTCCCCCACTCTGTGTGGGACTACTTTCATGATCACTATCTACATCTCTCTCTCTTCTTCAGACCTAATTTTTCTCTAGGGATTATCGCACTGGGAGCACTGCTGAATATATTGTGAGCAGCGCTATAGAAATTACTAATTACATTACATTATTAAAAAAGTTCCAGTTCTGGTTGCATCATTCAGTTATAAAGCATAAAATATGGTGTGTCAGGTTTTAACATTGCTGACTATTTTAAGTAAAAATGTAAAGTGCAAAATATTTTTAGTATTTATAGATGTTGCTTGCTCTGACCATAATGGTAAGAAAATGTACTTGAAAATAAGTCATGGTTAACATTTCTCTGTTTGATAACGTTCAAAATGTAGGACCACGCAAAGGAAACATTACAATTTGGAATAAATATTATGTCCAATAGTGGCCTTGCAGACAATAACATTTCCAGTTTAGGTTCCTGCACAATACCTTTACTGCAAGTGCAAAAAACTTTAAATTTATCATTCCTTGTGTCTGTCCTTTTGTTTAAACGAGGAAATTACTTGAAACCGGATATCGTGAAGGCTGTGTATTAATTTATTAGGTTCCATGACAATAGTTGAAATCAACTCTTAAATAAAGCGGCTCAAACAACAAATCGATTACTAGCCATAACCTTGCAGTAATGCTAATGCAAAAATCATTTTAATTTATCATTGTTTGTCCAATGTCCATTTGTTCAATGTGACGACTTTGAAGCCAGTAATGCAGACCGTGCGTGCATTAGCTTCCCTAACAGTAGTTGAAATCAATTCTTCCATAAAAATAGCTCAAACTACTGATGTGTCACTAACATCAACTTTTCTACCAAGGCTGCCCATAAATTTATCCCTCTAAAATGGAATTGTTTTGATAGGTGGACCATTTGAGAGTGAATAATCAAGTTATTAGAGTTCTGTATTTCTATTCTGTGGACATCTGTATGAGTTGTAGGGATGCTAATTGAATATATCATTTGAGTATAAATTGAAAATTAATCATCTAAGAGAAAATTTCATTTTATGCGGTAAATTTAATTTGAAATATCAATTTATCAAAAGAATTGGTATTTATCTACAGAAATATATGATAAATAATATATTTATACAATGACTTCAGTTTGATCACTGTGTGTGAAGCTTCTGGCCATATTCCTCTGTGCCTTTAGTTCAGCCCTGCTCGTAGATCTTTTTAACTTTACACTTCATAAGGATAATTCACTTTCCCTGACAACTGACCCAACAGACAATTTAATTATCGGCCGTTTGTTGTCAACTGGTGCGTTAACCTGAAGCTTCTTGATGACAGGGAAATCACGGCTAAAGAAGGGTAAGTGAAATCTCTCAGCTCTGTTTTTGTTTGCGTTTTAACTGCCCTTAACATCAAGCAGGACACAAGCCACCTTCTGTGAATTTACTTGCGGAAATAAGATAACGTAGAATACTGTGTGAAGGTTTAGGTTAGGATTTCAGTGCAGTTATTATATTGTTTTTTGTTTCTTTAATTGCTATAAGGAAACCTGGGATACCATGTGAAGTAAGGTATTCTGTCAGGTGTCGCATGGATCCATAAGCAGTAGTTCTCTGTCAGGTTATAAGAAAAGGCAGAAACACCAGGATTGTAGCAATCAATTGACTGTGCTCGTGAATAAGCTGGTGCCCCGCTCTTGGCTTTTGAGTATCGCCTGAGAAGTTTGGAGATTACAATTACAACTGGATGTAATTCCATGTAATTTGATGTAATTGGTGATGTCCTTCCGAGATAAACGTTGTTTTAGTCAGTTTCATAGCAGATGTGTTGGGGTTGTCATCAGTTCATGTTCAAATCTCATGGACCAGCATGTTAAGACGACATTTCTCTGTCAGTGGTTATCCATTCGCATTTCACTAGGAATTCATCTGCATATCGCCCTGTCAGAGCTCAATCTAACACTAGGCGTTTTACTGTTAAATCTTATGGCGCTCAAAAATTTGGAATAAAATACCAATTGATATTCGTCAATCATAGTCAGCAGATTTTTAAAAAGAGACTTCATGTTTTCTTTCCTCCACTAAGTCTACTTAGAAGTGCACTTGACCACTTGTAGTTAAGGTTTTACTTAAGTATATAGTTAAGTTTGTTCTTCTACATGCTATTTACAATTTTAACTTTTTGCAATCTGTCATCACCTAATTTGATTTAATTTTTTTAATTTTTTGCTATCTTGTATAATATTTCTTCTTGTATAGTATTTTTTCTTACTTGGGTGACCCTCCCCAGCGGGATGGCAATCCCTTTAGGGTCCCCCTTTGTAGCCAATGCATGCATATTTTCTGTTTTTGATGTCATCTTGTTTTCTGGTTGCAATAAAGCGAATTGATTGATTGATTGATTGATTGATTGATTGATTGATTGATTGATTGATTGATGTGTGGATATTCAGCACTTCACTGCAGAATTACTTTCCATTGTGTGACTGAGCACAACTTCTATGCCATCCTTATTCTTTTCAATCTCGATTAAGCAAACATATACCTCAAGTTAAAAGCCAACGTAAGATGATAACCATGAAAATTATACAATTGTTGAAATAGGATGTGATGCATGATCTTCAGTGTGATGTTGTGGATTGTAGATTAAGAGCGGAGTGGTTACTGAGCCAAGGCAAGGGACGACACTTCCATTCAGGACAACACAATCCACTCTGTCAGTATCTGGCTACTGTTTGTCCAACAACCGGATCCGAGGTTTGTTCATCCATCCATCATTCATCCATTATTCATTCATTCATTCATTCAGTCCATCACTCCATTCATTCATTCATTCATTCATTCATTCATTCAGTCCATCACTCCATTCATTCATTCATTCATTCATTCATTCAGTCCATCACTCCATTCATTTACGATGTTTTATGGCGATGTGATGGTAGCGCTCTGACATGAAGAGCAGAAGAGATCAGACATGCAATTGATTCATACTAACGTCCAGAATCTGCTACCATCTCAAAAGGTTGACTCAGTCTTTCAGTTGTCAGATGGCATCGATTGGTAGATGAAGAAGAGGACAGAGTGCGCCGTGCATTATAATTGTACGCAAACTTGTCTGTCTTACGTTGATCTAATGCAATGCAACCTGACATGAGCAAGAGATGCTCTTGAACTCTGCATTTCGTTACTGCTGTTTCCATGGATACTGTAGACAAATATTGGCATTGTTTGCTGATATTGTTTTCTGGTATTGTTTTCTTATATTGTTTGCTGATATTGTTTTCTGGTATTGTTTTCTTATATTGTTTTCTTATATTGTTTTCTGGTATTGTTTTCTTATATTGTTTGCTGATATTGTTTTCTGGTATTGTTTTCTTATATTGTTTTCTTATATTGTTTTCTGATATTGTTTTCTTATATTGTTTTCTGATATTGTTTTCTTATATTGTTTGCTGATATTGTTTGCTGATGATTAGATGGACAAAGAGGAAGAAGTGAAGTTGAAGCGTGTTCTTCAGCAACAACGATTGCATCAACAGCAGCAACAGCAGCAACAGCAGCAGCAGCTGGTGAGAGATGGAGGAGGAGGAGGTGGCCATGCTGCCAGACATGATGCAGACACTACTCATCATCATCATCACCAGCAGCAGCAGCAGCAGCAGCAGCAGTCGTCGGTCTCCACCAAGGCGTCTTTCTCACCAAGACAAGGCAGGTCTTCCGCTGGCTAATCACGATAATAATTATTGTAACAATAGCAATATCACTTTTGCTTATGCCGTGGAAAAAAATCTGGAATGACTCCCATTCTTCAGAATCCGATGTGGCAAATGTTCCACAGAATGTCGCTAATATATTGAAATGTTGGATTGTCTGAGCCAGATGTTGGAACAGATACAAAGTCTCTCTCTATCGTATATCATCTGATGTGGTGGTTAGGTACATTAAATATTAATATTAATGAACTTATCTCCTCTGCTACATGACTTATGCTGACCAGCAGTGCATCAAAAGGTGTTAATCTGAAAAAGTCAATATGATTTGTTGTAATTGTGATTTTTTGTTGTTGATTGCAAACAGTTTATGAAATATGGGATCCTAATTAACAAGTGTCAGAAGCAAACCCAGTTGTAATCAATTGGGAACCAAGGGGTCCTGCTTTGTAGGAGTTGCCTAGCTTAATTTTAAGAAACTGACCACTGGTGTATGCTGACCACTGCTCACACCATGTTGGTGGACAGTGGTCATCAGTGACTTCAGTGGTCAGTTTGTGAAATGCAAGTTACTTTGTTAGTTGATTGTCTGATAGCAGCCTTAATGAATGTAATAATTTTAATTTGTTGCTCTGTCTTAAGCTATTGTAATGATGTTTGAAGCCACAGTTCATGATTAATAATATCTATAGAATTGTGATAAAGAATTAGCAGCTGGTCACACACTGAGCTCAGCGATAAGAAGACACTGGAATGATCTACTAATGAAACTATTATTATATATTTAAGTGCTGAGTAAGCAGTACGGTGTCAAGTGATGCATTGTCTTTGATTGTCGGACAAAAATCTTCAGTTACAGCTTTGTCAGACAGAAAGTCTTCGCCTTCATCGACTGCTCTCTCATTCGTCGAAAAGTCACCACACATCGGAGGAGTTGGAGGTGGAAAGGGAGCTGGAGAAGGAATAGGGACAGGTGGGAGAGGAACGCCATGTTCAAAAGCCTCCTACACATCAGTTTCTTCTCAGCAAAACTTGATGCAGGAAGATGCGAGCAGTGGTGAGTAGCAAATCATTTATTGAAGACATGTTTATCGAGTGTTTAATCTGTGTTTAACCCTTTATGCATCAATGAGAGTTGACTCCATCATCATCAGTTGCAGGGTCGCCATGGATGACCCGCTGTCTTCTACTTTTCGGTGTATTTGGTCAGTTTGTAAATGCTATTCAGGATTAAGTTGAAGCCTGTGAGGAGCATGACACACAAGGTCTCTGCCATGAAGTGCTTTGCCTGTATTCTGCATACACTTGAAGACCATTCTGTGCAATTGCGGTTTCATCATCATGGTTAGATCATGACTGCCTCTGATGTTACTGATTTCTGAATTGTGGTGTCATCTTGAGTGTCAAGCGCATACATCAAGTTTCAAGATGATGCTGGTTAGACAGATGAAATTTACATGCCTATGTAAATGATGTCAAGTCACTTGTGATTGTTACTGATTTGGGTTTCTTCAAATGAAATTTACATGCCTATGTAAATGATGTCAAGTCATGTGATTGTTACTGATTTGGGTTTCTTCAAATGACAAAGAATTGATATTGTTTGTCTTATTGGTACGTTTGTAAGCCACATGTACGATTATTATTATGAATTGAAAGTTCTGCAAATCCACTCTCAATCATTTTCTGATGCATGTATTATTATAATCTGTAGATTTGTCTGAATTCAATGCGAGTAATTGTCTGCTTATCATGCTGATTGTTGCTGATTCATATTTCAGCCGATGATTCTCTGAACATGCTCGAGTGTGAGACTCGTTACCTTCCTTTACCAACAGAATATTCATCGAGTCCTTCAAGCCATCTGGTGGCGGAAATTCCCCTTTCGCTGCCAGAGAAGACAAACAGCCAAAGTAATCCTGATGATCCAATGACTAGTAAGTCATCACTGAATGGTTCTGCAGTGCGACCCAGCACACAGAACCGTCGAATTGCCGCTATATTTGGCAGTGTAGTGGAGTCAGGTGGTAGCATCGTGAAGCCAGTGCCTTCGTCGTCTCATCCTCATTCGCATGTCATTCGAAAGCGATCCCCTTCACCTCTCACGAAATCAGTTGATATTCGATCAAGTGCTTCGAGCAGCATGACGTCTGACGTTGGCGCAGTGGCAACAGAGCAGCCGTCTGTAAAAGCCGCCGTTGCACGTTCGCGAAAGACAACGCCTACTTTCGACACAAGGGAGAAGACGTCTACTGCTGGTGCAGTGAGGGCGGCTGTGGCCGTTGGAGACCATGAAGTGGAATTTGACAAGGAGGCAAAACCAAATCATCCAAGTAAATCAATGAAAGATGCCAAGAACTGGAACCAGTTTCAAAACAATCTGTCCATCACAGACCCAGAAGGTTGGTTGCAATCATCTCTAGCACACATTTCATTACTATGTAGCTGAAAAGGAACTCAAAAGAATTGGTTTGATTAATTATCAGATGCTGCATTCATTATGCTGGTGGTGGTGCATTCTAAGTATGCTTCACTGTCTGTCTGTCTGACTGTCTACTACTGTCTGTTTGTCTCAATCTTTTTCATTGCCTCTGCTATGCCTTGAACACTGAACACTGTTCTTGACTGCTCACTGCTCAGAGTTGCTGTTGTTGCTAGACCAACGAATGCACTCATTTACATTATATAAGAATCTCTTTACTACATATTGTCTTTAATGTATTTTTGTTGTCTCTGTCACTGACCTTTTTATTTCAGTATTCAGACGTTTCTCTTTTTGTGTAAACCAAAATGCGGTTAGCAATTGGTGAATTAAAGAATGTTCTTATCTTATATTTTTGGAAGAGTTTCTATTAAGGCATGAAAGACAAGTTGTTACTGTGACTTAGAAGGTTTAGAATGCTCCTTGACTTGTGATGCAGAATTTATGTTTGACATTATAAGCCAATCACTGCCATCAATTGATGATTGGTCATTTGATAGCAGAGCTTAATAATAGCATTTAATAATGATGATGATGATGATGGTGGTGGTGGTGGTGGTGGTGGTGATGGTGATGGTGGTGATGATGGTGATGGTGATGGTGATGATGAGGATGATGACAATTGATGCATCTTTTCCAACACTTTTCTATTTACATTCATCGTTACAAGGTGGTCGTGTTTAGGGAAACTTTTGTGGACCCCAATAACGACAAATATCGATGGTGATGATAACAATAATGATAACAATAATAGTGAATAGTGATACTATCCTGTTTCTGATAGACGATCTGAAGAAGACGAGGGCTGCTGTGATACTGCAGTCATTGTGGCGCGGCTACATCGTGCGTCGTGATTCTTCGTTGCCAACTGCTGTTCATGCGATTCGATCAGACGAACATATCTGCCACATCAGTTCTCTGCTCAACAGGTTATTATTATACGTGTCGTCACTGTTGTTAGGAACTGGCTTTTATTCCGATCGTATTGTATAATATATGCTGTGGTTGTTGACATTGATTGAAAATTAAACATCATATTAATGGCAGTCTTGATGACAAAGTTGATGATGACTATGAGAATTGCAACAGCATTGATGAAAGACGACAGCTTTGCTAGTAAAAATCACAGTAGTGTAGTTTTTGTTTTTAGAAAAGTTACAATGACAGTTTCTCTTGCTCGTTTGTAGTTTGACTGCATGCATATTTATCTGGTATGATTGTTTCTATAAATGCTTATCTATTAATGCTGATGTCGACAACACTGTAACAGTGAGCTGCCCTGACTTCTCCGTCACTTTTGTTTCTAAAGTGTTAAACCTGTTTGTTCACCTCACCTGGTGCCGTCAGCTCTTGGAGCTCTGGCGATATTCTTGATGTATCCTCTCCAGTGTCCCCTCTCTCTTGTTGCCTCTCTCAGCTCCTCCAAGTTCATGCCAGACTTTTCCTGTACCTCATCCAACCATCTCTTCCTTGGTCTTCCGCGTCTCCTCCTTCCCTCACCGCATGCCGTCATCAGCTCCTTCTCCAAACCGTTAGATCTCATCACATGGCCGAAGTAGCTCAATTTCCTCCAAGTCGCTGTTTGCTGTAGTGTCTCATCTCTCTCTATTCCGAGCTCCTCACGCACCGATTCGTTAGTTCTCTTCTCCGTCCATGAAATCCTTAACATTTTTCTCCAAATCCACATCTCGCACGCGTTGTTTGTTACAGGTATGCAATTACTTCTTTTCATTGAAAGTATTAGAGGCATGTATTAGAAATGCTGTTCATTCTTAGGAAGAGACTTTTGACCAGTTGTTCTTTGTTGTTTTTGTTTCATCAGGCATTCTGATCATTTCGAAAAAGAGAAGTTGCTCTGGTCTCATCAGGTGGAACTGATGAAGCATCTGCTGAAAGAGGTTGTACAATCGGAACGTTGTTAAATCAACATAAAATGAAACTCCAGTTGGTAGAAATAGAAATGGTCTTGCCCTTATGAGCTTCAGAATATCAGCTTAACTCTGTTTTCAACATTTTCATTGTTTTGATTCAGAGTTTCAGCTGCAAATTTCAGTGGAATATCCATTTATAAGTTCCCAATATTATGTAGTATTGAGAATTCACATGCTGTATTTGTTGGCTAAGGAGTCTAAACGAGTGACAGAGGTATACACTTTATACGGACATACATGCAGGTAATACATGAGGACTGGAAGATGTTTATATATTTGAAGATCAGGGGACTAGTGCCCATCATGAAATTCCCTTCAGCAGTGAGTATCCACCTTGCTTTGTTGGGTACATGAGATGGGAATTGGGGAGACATTTCATATAGTAAACCGCCAGCACTTGCCAAGACTAAGAAGTTAAGAAAAGAAAATTGTAATGCACTTCATTCTGAAGGCTGTCTCTCATGGATTTGACTTAAGAATGGACAGAAGACTGGAAGAGTCTGAAGAGTGGCAGTCCTGCATGCAAGCACGCACAGACACACGTGCATCCAAACCTAATATTATTATATCCAAAGATCACAGATCTGTGACTTCATGTTAAGAATTTACAAGTGCATCAATGCAGCATCTGACTGATCTTTATTTCACAATAGCAGTAAACATTGACATCTCTTGTGTGTGAAAGTCTGTTGAATGTTAGAACTTGTGAGATGCAAGATAGAACGAACTTTGTAATGTAAGAAATCATTTGTGCAACACCTTTTGTACTTCCACGTTCCTTCGTCGAATGTAGGGGGAGATGGCTACGAGATGGCAGTGGAGTAGTCACACGTTTCACTCACTTACTTTTTATTTCATGCAGAGTATTTATATTGAAGCTCGTGATGTTCCCAGCCCATCTCTAGTGGAAAAGTGCAATTGCGCTCATGCATTGTTTAACCATTTAACAATGATCTGCATGCAAGTTTCTACACATTCATTGTTGAAGGGTCAAACACTTCCCAGCTTCAGTTGGTGCCAATTTCTACTGCACTTGTGTGTGCTGAGAAGTGTGTCTGACCAAACCAGACAGTGCCGCCCATGTCACATTGAGTCTGTTGAGTAGGTTTCAGCTGCCAATCATTTAAATGCAAATGAATGAAGAAGACGTCATTCAATGCTACATGGCTAAATGGGTGGAATGTTGAATGCGGATTGAATTGATGTGTGATGATGACATGATTGTCTTTAGGTTCAGTCGTTACAAGATTGGAAGAATCAGATCGTTTCATCTCAGGATGCGATGTCAACGTTACAATCGCGTCATCAGATGCCTTCCTCCACTGCACGCTCATCAACGAGTAGCAACTTGGACAGCACCAGCACACAACGACTGATGGATACAATGGAGAAGCAACCACCAAGGTAGTTGTTATATCTGCTCTGCTCTCTCAGTGGTTGACCACCAGATGTTATGGCTATGATGACACTGACAGGTGCAGTGTGATTCAGTGAAGCAGTAGGTGGATACATGACCAGCTGTGAAATTCCATGCCAATAGGTGTCCACTTGACCACTTGTATGTATTTGTGTATGTATGTACATTGTAAGTATGAATTTATCTAGACAATAAAAGTCTGTCTGTTTTTTCTTCTTAGGATTTTCTGTCTGAAACTGATGTGGGTTATAATGCATTTTGATGATGTTATGCAATGTCATCAGTTGATTGTTTGACCCATTGTTTCACATCTCTTCTTGTGCCCTCGTCTGCCTGCTGCCATGTGGCATCTCTCAGTCCATCATATTATGACAAGTTGTGCTGTGTGATGCATGTGATGCTGGATGTTGTTGTGTTTATTAGGAGTGTTGACCATCTGAATCCTCACGTGAGTCTTGCATCTCCTAAGCCGACGATTGGTAAACTGCCATCATCGGAATCTCCTGCAGTCTTCCAGTTTATGCCTGCAGCAGCAGCAGCATCATCATCATCACAGATGATGGCATCACAGAGGGAGGTTGAACTGGAAGTTGTCTGTCATGGTCTTCAGAAGCAGGTATATATAATTATAGGTATGGTGTTATTGATGATAATTGACAGACAATGGATGGATGATGGACTGATGATGATGATCAGTTATTTCAGAGCAATGATTTATGATGACCAAGTAATGGTTTCTTATGATTTAGTTGATTCATCAACGTATGATATTCACCGAATGATGATGATGATGACGACGACGACGACGATGATTGATGTATGATGATGATTGATGTATGATGACATATATGAATCTATATATAATAAATTCTGTGAAGTTCTATGGCATCCTATATTGCACACTGTTAATCCTAGGCAACATTACAGCTTCACGGTATATAATTTGGGGTAACAATAAGATTTTCTGCTATCGCCATCTCACGAATGCAAATGAATTTGCAGCATAAAGCCGCAAAGAGAATATTTTTCGCATATGTGCAACTTACTTTATTAAGATGTTAAAGTTTATAGCCAATGTATTTGCTCTGTTGTGCAATGTAGGGTTAATGCGATGCATCGATCGACGGTTGCTTGTAAGCAAAAGTCTCAATCCACAATAGCCATCACACTGAGCAGAAACAGTTGATAAGAGAGATACCATGAGATTCAAAGACAGAATATGGATGAAGAGAAAGAGAAGAAAGGACTTCAATACTGATTCTGCAATTCCATTGCAATTCCATTGCAGAATCAGTGGACCACCAGTTGCCATTGATGACTGATTTTGACTGATCAATAGATGTACTTCAGATATCACTGTTACTCTGTCATGTGTGCACTGCTGCTGAACATTTGAAGGATGACAGTGTAGTATTATATGATTTTAATGATTTATTGTGTTTGTTTTATGTATGTGAAAAAATGATTGGTGACAGTGATTGTATTCTTCATATAAAAATGCCTCATGCGACATCTTTAAGTACAAATCTGTGGCAAAATTAACACTTTAACGACCAGCTGGTTTTCCAGTCCCTTAAAAGCGCTAACAGTTTTAGAGTGTCTGTAAGTATAGTAAATGTGTATGTTGTAGTTAGTTGTCTAAGTTACAGTGTCTATGTTGTAGTAAGTGTCTATGCTATTGTATGTTTCTAGATACATGCATAAATACAAAGTGATTATAAATTCTGAGTATTGATGATGCTTGGATGATAGCGTCTGGATTGCTTAGAGATGGAAATCTTGTTTTGTTGACGATGTGTATTTTGCATTGTTCTGTTCTGTTGATCCTCTTTTCGTTTAGGTGGATGAATTGAAGGAGGTTCTGTCATCGTTGTCTTCGTTATCTCTGGCAGCTTGTGGCTCTAATGTTGTTTCTCTTGCAACTGACTTGTCTGGTGGTAAGATTCACTTTTCATTTGATTCACATTGACTATGACTAGACATTTAATGGATTCACATTGACTATATCACTAGCAGACAATAATCGAATAAATACTGAATAGTTTGTGCTGCTGTGAGCATCATCTCATTCAAACTCCTTTACTCTGGTTGTTCATTGCTGTACAAATGAGAATAAGATTTAAACTGGCTTGTCTTACCTATAAAGCCTTCATAACATTCTCTCCTACCTACCTTCAACCACTACTTAAATTGCGTATTAGTCCGGGATGTTAGCGAAAAATTGTGCATTTTGGTGCTACAAGCAAAAGAAAGATATTTTTGAGTTCAGGAAGAAATTCTAAGAAAAATGTGATATAGTGCCAGTTGAAAAAATGGGAAAAATTTTTCCACTTTTTTCCACTTTCTTTCCATTGGATTTTTTCCAGGAAAATTAAATCACAATGTTGAAATAGCTCATAAGAAGCTGAAATTTTCAGGATATGTGTAGGAATATTAGTAGAATGAGATGCGAAAAGTACCAAACAATCTTTCAAGAGCTCTTTCCGAAATCCAAGATGGCGTACAAAATGGCCACCATTTCCCAAGGTCATTAGTCATCACCTGGAAAAAGCTCGTAACAAGCCGAAATTTGCAGGATAGGCGTAGAAGTAGAAGTAGAATAACATTCCAAAAGTGCCAAGCAATCCTTCAGGAGCTCTTTCTGGAAACCAAGATGGCGTCCAAGATGGCCGTCATTTTACAATGTCATTAATTATCGCCTGAAAAATGGTCGTAACAAGCTGACATTTTCAGGCTAGGTGAAGGAATAGGAGTAGAATAACATATCAAAAGTGCAAAACAATCCATCAGAGGTTCTCTCTGAAAACCAAGATGGCGTCCAAAATGGCAGCCATTTTTCATTATTGTTATAGTTTTGCAAACTGAGAAGCTAGAATCACAATGGAAGCGACACGTACTCTGGTTTGAAGGACAAACATTAATCCCCAGGACATAATCCCCGCACATTATCTCTCCCAGATAGGACATTATGACTAGGGTATGATTTATTCACTCCTGGGTAAGGCATTATCTATAAAGATATTTAGTATGCTAAGTCGTAACCTATAATTACATATTGGACAAATATTGCAAGAATTAATTTTTGGTTTAGCTTACCTTAGCGACCTTTTAATGCCGTTCGCATATAAAATTATATCTACAGTAAACATCAGCTGTGATGAACTTTGAGCGATTACTGTAATAAGTTAACAAACAAGCTGCAGTCTCACATATTCGTATGTATTATTGTCATAATATACAAATTTGCAACTTAATGCATTCTTGCTAAACCAAAAATTAATGACTCTAACTATAATCTTATTGTTAGTCACGAATAGCAGAATGGTTTGAACTAACAAATCTTGTCTTTACATCTGAATAGTAATATCAGGTTTTTACCATCATGATCTTACAAGGAATGACACGGTGAACAAAAATATTAATAAAGCGCTATCAATTAAATGCAGAAATAGGCCAACTGCACAGATGGGGTTAACCCGAGTTATGTCCACATGAAAATTTTATACGTAAAATGGGAGATAGATATTGGATAATGTCCAGGGGATTAATGTTCGTCCACCGAACCACGGTACATGTCGCTCTCATTGTGATTCTAGCTTCTCAGGTTGCAAAACTATAAATTAATGAAAAATGGCGGCCATTTTGGACGCCATCTTGGTTTTCAGAGAGAACCTCTGATGGATTGTTTTGCACTTTTGATATGTTATTCTACTCCTATTCCTTCACCTAGCCTGAAAATTTCAGCTTGTTACGACCATTTTTCAGGCGATAATTAATGACCTTGTAAAATGACGGCCATCTTGGACGCCATCTTGGTTTCCAGAAAGAGCTCCTAAAGGATTGCTTGGCACTTTTGGAATGTTATCCTACTTCTACTTCTACGCCTATCCTGCAAATTTCGGCTTGTTACGAGCTTTTTCCAGGTGATGACTAATGACCTTGAGAAATGGCGGCCATTTTGTACGCCATCTTGGATTTCGGAAAGAGCTCTTGAAAGATTGTTTGGTACTTTTCGCATCTCATTCTACTAATATTCCTACACATATCCTGAAAATTTCAGCTTCTTATGAGCTATTTCAACATTATGATTTAATTTTCCTGGAAAAAATCCAATGGAAAGAAAGTGGAAAAAAGTGGAAATTTTTTCCCCATTTTATCAACTGGCACTATATCACATTTTTCTTAGAATTTCTTCCTGAACTCAAAAATATCTTTCTTTTGCTTGTAGCACCAAAATGCACAATAGCGATGTTTTCGACCGCTAAGAGACCGGACTATATGTGATCTCCTTGTATCCATGGGTCTTTTTTATTGAGACACAATGTAGCAGTGTCAGAGGATTTCATAATACTATAATAGATTGTGAGCGCATGTGCGCTTGTCATATGCAAATAAAGGCTACTTACTTAATGGATATTACCAGAATATATACATTGTAATAATTATTGTGATTAGCAGTGTTAGTGTCAATGATCATTAATTGAATTGTTCAGTAATTTGTGTTAAAAAGCTTTTGTAACTGGAGTTGAGAATAACAACAGAAGACCAAATTTGCGATGATAATCTTTAACCCTTTAATGCCAAGATGGTAGTAAATTGTATGTCAAATCCTCTACCCTCTGGCATTAAAGGGTTAAAGAGACAGCTCCTGCACACTGACATTGATTGCTTGGCCATCCTTTGAAAGATCTCTTTATTGCCTGTTATAATGTGAAAGAAATGACGAGAGTGAAATTTGTCGTCTTTTAGCTGAACATTGAATAAACGTCATGGTAGAGAAATTGTTTGCAATGTTGTAGTTGAAAGAGATGGACACGAGACAGAGACTGCTGCTACAAGTAGAACAGGTATTGACATTGATTAATTATTAATATGACATTGATTCAACATCATTTGGGATTTGATGGATTATGCAAAGGTTGACAGTAAATACTGCGCCTCTGAGTAGACTCCTTGAAGGGGCGCTATATAAATTACATAGATAGATAGATAGATTATCTGTTTAGCCCCTGAGTGACTAAATCCTAGCTTTTAAAATATAAGATAGACTCAGCATTGGAATATATGTGATAAAGTATATTAGTACAAATGAAAATATTTAGCAATAATTACCAAGAACTTATATGCACCACTGTAATAATGCTGAATGCATATTCATTTGATGGATGAGCTACTAAGAGTAAATCTCGTGTAAGATGGACAACTGATGGATGACAATACTTTAATTTTGTCTGTTCGTCTTAGAACTGCAGCCTATCATACATGCAGGGCATCTGCACTTGACTTTTGAGCAGGTATCATGGGGTGGAAGCTGATGCATGTTAGATGTCAAAGTATTCAGGATTTGCATGGTGGTGGTACTTTCTCTGAGCTTCTGGTTAAATGGCTGCAGATAGGAGATGGACGGACCTTGGAAGACCAATAAGAAGGATTTATTTGTTTATGAATTCATATGCTGAGGTGTGGGTGTGTTTTGCTGTTGATTGGTTCTGTGTCCTGTTGAGAATTCTATCGTGTGTTTCTTCTTATGACATCGTAGGTTGTCTGCCATTGCCTCCAACTGAGTTGATTGTGGATGATGTGACGTTGACCAGTGCTGTCTTGAATTGGAAGCACTCTCTGATGTCTTCGGCCAACTTAAAATCCAGAAATAAATTGATCATTGGTAAGTCTTTAGAAGTTACTTTCTCACAAATCATCATATTTTTAGTTCCGTAGAGAACTGATATTTGCAATAGTGGTCTTAAACTCTGCAGTATCGGATTTTTACGAACAGTTTTTTTTAGCTGACCCTGAATGTGAAGTGTTATTGTTCCACTTTTCTAGATTTCAGTGTATGATTTCAATTGACCAGTCATCCTTCCACCCACTAACACTCACAGTGTGTGATCTGCATACTCCTTTATTGCTGAGTTTGCAAGTCACACAAACAGAGTAAAAATCTTACTCGTATTTCATCCTGTGTTGGTATTTGAGCCTAGCATGCTAGCCACTCGACTATTTTGTATGTCATAACAATTTAGTAAACTCTCATTTTTCACATTATATTGGGGAGACGCTCGATTATTTTTTACCCTTATGCCTGATGACTGTCAATGTCATGGACACAGGGCCACCCTGGGTCAGGGAATCACTGGATGTGCTGTTGACTATGTAGCTCGCACCAATGCATCTGCAGCAAATGATGCTGCTATCAAAAGATGTTCATAGACAACTTGCCCAGTGGTATTACTTGGAATTTGCCAAAGTCTTTTGAATTTCTTTAACATCGCATTAAATTAAGAATTTATTGTAGGAAAAGGTATTCTGTTGTTGGATTTCTTTTGCAAGTGCGATCTGATGTGCATTTTCATAACGAATGCAATTATGGCACTTCTTTCAGTTTCTGGTTAGAAATCTGTTAAGTTGCCAATTACTTCTGTATTTCGCTTGTATGTTTAAGGCTATCGAATCTACATAAACAACGAACCATGGGCAATGGTGTCCTCCATCTATGACTCGGCCATCCTTAATGCACTAACTCCAAACTGTTTGTACAAGTAAGTATGTCTGCATATTGCTCAGTAAGAATTTTGGCTCATCACAGCCAATGCTAAGTGAGGTGTCCTGTTGGAAGCTAACTAACCTGCTAATAAATATTGTTTGATTATAGGATTGTAGAATTGCCAATCTATTTGCATCTTCAAACGTGCCACGCTCTTACTGAGATGACTCTGTTGCTCCTCTGTCTTCCAATCTGTTTGTCGTTAAATTATTTCTTTTGTTTTCCGATCCTCAGTGTGCTCTTCTGAACCTTTGTGAGAAGTCTTCATGAGATTGCGTTTGGGGGGAACGGATCATAATTCGTTGAGCGTTGTTGTTTTACAGAGTTCATCTGAAAGCGGTCGGTTCACTTGGCGAGTCGTGTAATTCAGATGTCGTCGAGTTTAGGACGTCATCTGCTGCTGCTCTGTCATCTTCAGTCTCAGCCTCTCAGTCAGATGATCCTAACAACGCAAATGACAAACCTGGTATGACTCATATACATGATGATGTGTCTGTGTGTGATGCACAAACGTATCAAGCACAATGCATACTTGTTCCATAAATTAGAACCTCCCGAAGACTCTGCATAGGTTGATGAGCTGTCTACCTGATCTAACCAATCTCATTTAAGATTGTTTTAAGATCGGAAATGCTCTGAGTAAAGTTGGATGATCATACAGTAAAGTATGTTATGACTGAGAGTATCAAAACATTTATATGACACCTTTTCAGTACATGCCGCTGATGGGTAAAGTGCTGCTGGTCACTGAACATGTTGAAGGTGCAATGTGGATTGTACGGCTGTAAGCACAGTCATCTTGTATTAGTATGTTGGCTTTGAAGTTCTGCAACTGAAGATTTGCCTCTTCCTTGCTATGGTCTGGCAGATTGAACTCTGCATGTTGATCTGTTTTTTTCGTAGCAATAACCATCATCAGCAGCAAATCCATCATTTATGATGACAGTGTATTCACAGAAGTTCTGCTGTTTCTTCTATCGTGTCATTGTCAGGACATGTACAATCAATCATCAGTCAGCATTATATGACAACACCTGATAGAAGTAGCTTAGTAATGACAATGCTGTTGTAGAATTTACATTGTTTACAGTTACAATTGCATCATTTGATTACTTCCAGTAAAATGGTAACATTTGAAGAATTGTAATCTGTTGTTAGAATACTCTGTAAGCAGACAGGGCAGTGGTGGGTGACAGAAGAACTTGTCTACGTTTGTCTTTACTTTAGCACAGGATGTTGATCGAAGAATGTTGATCGCTAAAGCAGAACTATCTAAATCTCCACACAGACAGACTGTCCCTTTCGGTTTTGCCTAAGCTGCATGGCAACAATTGTGAGAATCTGGATCATTAATGATTAGTTCACTTTCTCAACAGTTTCCAAAACATTTATATGGCATCTGTGTAAATGCCTAGAAACTGTACATTGCAAATTCAATTGTTCTTTTGTCTTTAAGATCGAACAAATGTGAATCTGGCTTCAAGAGAAATAATGTCATCTAGGAAGACGAGTCAAGACCAAAGTGTTGAAGGTCGAAGAATTAGTTGCGATGAGAAGTCGAAGGAATGTCAAACATCATCTGATCAACTGTTTACATCATCAGCTAAGCAGAGTGGCATGAACAGCAGTGTTCTGAAGAATCAAATAACACCTTTAAGTAGAACAGTGGAAGCTAAGAATATGTCGACCGAAGGCGGTTTAAGGGCTTTTCCAAAGTCAGTTGAGAAACCGAGCCAGACATTTCCTCCGTGTATTCCTCCGCTTTTGAAGGATGACCATCAGGTCAAACCAGCCAGCATTCGAAAATCGTCACAGAATTTCTCCATCTTAGAAAATAAGATGGAAATAACCGAAGCGACAAAAGATGTCTTCCTCGCAGCATTCTCTAAAGCTGCTGAGGCAGAACCTGCATCAGCAGCTGATGCGGAAGATATTCGCTTGGATGAACTCGATTTGAAGGCACTGAACGATGAAGTCCGTTACGTTCCTAAGCCACCGGATGACGCTGTTACTCCAAGACGAAATTCTATGACGAGACGGAGTTCAGTGAGACGGAGAAACAACTCCAGCAATAAGTCGCCAGTTGAGATGACCTCTGCTTCCGACGTGACACCAAGGGATGACATTTCTGACCGGAGTGATGATGTCGCTGGCGCTCATCCAGTGGAATTGCTGGAAGGCTCTTCTGGAGCGTGTGTTCGTAGTACGTCTGATCCAGTCTTTTGGGCCGGTGGTGGTGAAGGAAGCGTACCTTCCAGGTCACGACCGTTGTTGAAGCTTTCCTCAGAGTCGGAAAGTAGGTCGTCGTCTTTGGGAGCGCACATGCGAGACGGCAGCGGAGAGAGGACGACCTTCACCGTTGACAAACCTCCGGTCAGTCGACGTAACAGTTCAACGGAGAGGATTACGACGAGCAGGAAGAGAACGATGTCTGGTGATAAGATACAGGACAAGCAGTCATCGCCACCAGACACTACTGATTGGCAAGGACTGAAGAGCAGGAGTGAGACATCAATGAGACTCGGTGAACAAACAAAACCTCAGGTTATTCTAAAACCAGCCAAAGACGAGACAGTGCCTTCCAGCAAGGCCAGCAAAGCGTTCCTCGCACACAACCGGTAAGTTTTTACGTCTGGTTGTCATTGTTAATACAGTGATCTTCAAGGAGAGGTTCAGTTACAATCCTCCGTCAACTTAGGAATGCACAAAATGATGAATTGACTATCAGTGCAAAGGTTGATGGTTAAAATACTTTTCAAGCTCTGCTGACAGATGGGTCAAGATTTCTACTTTATTTGTACTCTTGGCAAATAACTGTAAACTGATGAACTATGTATAGTAGGATGAGGTACGACGGGAGAGAGAGCTGGCTTGTCATCATGTGTCAAGGTTAAGAAAACGAATTGCATAATTTACATCTTGCTTATGGCTACCCACCTGGATGGTCAGTCATGACGATGTTGATTGTGGTGATTTCTTTTGCAGATGTAAGTCTGACTTTAAGGCCCTGCCAGATCGACCAAGGTCTCCCGCTCCCATAGAAAAGACGCCGCAAACAGCGTCAACCAACGCTCCTACTCGATCACCAAGCTCACCAACTCTACGACGAAGTTCCAGCTTCAGCATTGCAATTCGAGACAAAGGGGTAAGCTGCTTTTGTGCTTCTAATCTGCTAATGTAGAAACTTCTATAACTGTTCCATTTATGAACAATGGTTGTTGATGAGTTTAGGAGAGGACTTCCATCTCAATCACTGTGTTCTTGCAATTGGTTTACTAGTGTCCCTGATGATGTTAAGTTCCCCCCACATCCCTACTGTGCATCGCTTCCCTCAGCACGATTGCTGTCAGCCATTTTTACTAACAAGTTCAGTGTACACTGTACAGCTGAGCGTATTTATGTGACTGAGCAAATGCATTTCTCTGTGCTAAAATATTCTTATGAAGGAGCACTTAGATCTCAACCGAACGGGCATTAATTGGTCCTGCTGCTACTTCCACTTTGTCCCATGTGGCCTGTTTCGTTTGTTTGGTTGGTGAGCTCTGGCGGAACATTGTGGCTTTGCATGTTCTAAGCAAAGCTATGTATGCAATGATTTGGACAAGTTGCGTGCATGCAAAAATCAAGTTGCACATCGCTCAGCATGAGTAAGCATGGGTTGGATTTAATTGTGGAATGCAAACAGGAAGTTATGTGATATATAATGAGTTATGTGATATTATAATGAGTTATGTGATATTATAATGAGTTTTTATATCACTAGGTCAAAGGTCGGTTATGAGTGGCTCCACCTAGATACCACTACAAGATATTGGAAGATTACCGTGAACCTTATCTGTTTATTAATTGATGACGAGTCTTTTGATTGAGGACGGTGCAATCGGTTGATTGGTGATTGATTTGATCGGTGATTGATTTGATTAGTTTCTCAGTCAGTTGCATTAGAACGTCTTCTACATCGTAATTGAAATTAAGAGATAGAGTTGTTATGCTAATTATGTATTTTGAGTCCTGAAGTGTCTGATGTGAAATGTTCTGTTGTCTTTATTGTCTGTTTTTGAACAAATGGATTGATCTGTTTTCAGGAAGTTTGTACAGTTTTCTGAATGTTTTTCTTTTAACAGATTGATCTAAATCATTGTAATTGTGCAAGTGAAAATGCTCTGTGTTGATTTGATGTCTTCTTTTGTTGTAGGAAAGTGACAGTGCTAAAGCTCAACTCAGGCAGTGCATATCACTGGTAAGTTTTCTGACAATTTAATATTTATTTTCCAGATCAACTGCAAATGATTCAAAACCTATCTGTTCAATTTTTGGCTTAATGTACTGTGTGTCTAAAGACGTGTTGCTATATAAATTATGCAATTACACTTGCAATTGCATGTTTGTACATGCAACGAAGTAATATGGTTATGTGGTAGTGTAGCATTGTCTCCATGAAGAATTTGACAATTTTAATCCGAGGCAACCATAAACAAACTGAACATAAACATCTCCAAAACCGAGGAAATGATTTACAGATGACCTCGTATCAAGCGTCCTTTAGACCACTGTCTGCCTTTACCTGGTATTGAGCAGCTGGATAGTGTTTGAAATCATCCTACAGTCTGACCTTTCTTTTTCAAGCCATGTTAAATACATTCTTTGTGTAAAAACCATGATATTTCCTTTTCATCATCGATGCATCCAATTGAGATAGCAGGGCCTGCATATCTTGGAGTTGGACGCAATTTCCAAGCAATTGTTATTTCAAGAATAATATATGCACAATAATATATGCACTGCCATCCTTTGGTGGATGCCACATGATATTTTGTGCATTAACCAATCAATCAATCGTAATTTATATAGCGGCCCTTCAAGGTAACTACTCAGAGGCGCTCCCAGCCGAGATCAAGCGAAAAAAACAGTCTTCAACAGTTTGTGAAATTGAAAACAGCTTGGGAGGTGTCGCATAGTCAAGGGAAGTCCATTCCAGGCTGTTGGACCAACCACAGAAAACGAACGCCTCTGCATTGTTGCAGAGCGAGTGAAAACCATTAATGTGGCCCTGAAAAGCACACAGATGGCAAATATGTGACAAGATTCGTACGGCTCAAGCATGCAAGAGGCTCTTCTGGAAATGACAGTTCTTTGGCTACTTACTACATTCACCAGCTCTGGAGCAGGTGTGACTTCAATCCTTCAGCCCAGAACTGACTGTGACAATTGTGGTCGATGAAGATGTGCAACAATGACGAGTGATATGCTTACTTTCCATGTTGTCTCAATTATTATTTCTAAGTGTTGATTAATGCCGTTAATCAATTAGTATTAGTGACTTATTATTTATTTTTTAGTTGGCTACTGTTGTTCTCGTGTCTAATGCACTAAACCAAACGTAAATGATGCATTTTGTTGCACGAACGTATGTTCTGCTGTCTCATAGTTTTCTGCTTGCTTTCTTTCCCAGGAAACGTTGAGAGCGGTTAAGCAGTCGATTGTGAAAGATCGAGACTATGCAGTTGCAAAGAAGGAAGCGTTTATCCCAGGTGGACAGAGTGCACAGTCTCATGCACCACCAGCTGCCAGTGGGTCTGGTCAGAGAAGCAAGCGACCATCCACGAGTTCCTCCTCCTCAAAGGACGACGGCAGTAGCCCTGACCAGCCCAGCACCAGTGGCATGAGCCATCAGTCCTCCTCACCCGCCTCATCTACAAGCAGCAACCCTAGTTCACACAGTTCGAAATCCTCGTCCAAAAAGTCAGAAAGTGGATCTAAGTCTCGCCTAGGAAACAAGGCGTCGAACCTCTTCTCGCAACTGCACAAGAGAATCTCAGCTAACAAGTAGACTCAGCGTCATCAATGACTCATCTAGTATCATTTGCATCATTTGCATCCAACTATAACTACGGCAGATGTCATAACCTGCTGACTAATCGAACTTTGGTGATATATGACACTCTCACAATCATAAATTGTGTCTCTATTTCAACAACTTTATGAGTCTTTACCTGAGTACAGTTGGTCTCTTCTTAGTTGATAGTTTAATCTTGGCGCCTTCTCCTGTTTTTGTTTCCGATACATCAGGTGCATGGATGCTGTCAGGAATGGATGCTTGCTTCTCAACGGAAAGAGAAGCAGATGAACTGTGTTTTTGCACTTTTTTGTCTTTATTTCTTAACCTATGTCTGTTTATATTTCTATAAGTTTGCTGCAATGTTGCATGAGTTGCTGTTGCTAGGTGATTGCAATGTATCTTGACTGTTGCTAGGAAACTCCTGGGTCATTGTCAGGATCAGAGAGCATCAGGGTCAGAGAGCGTGAAATCATTTCATTACAAGCAGCAGAAGATTCTGTGATAGTGTTCGAAAAACTTGGCCGCTTATTATGTTGATGTTTTCGGTTGTTTTCATGTTGCTCACAACTATCACACTATCTGTACAGGTTTTCAGATGTACTACAGAATTCGAGTTTCTTCGTCATTTAGAGGTGTTTCAAATGTTAGAAATTATAATTGTATTTTAAAATAAACAATTACCGGGTATTTTTGAAAATTTTGAATTTAGGATGCATATATTAAGTCTTACTTTGAAATGCATTTTAAAGCTTTAAATGGCTAAAGAAGCATTTTCAAAATTTAAATGCATTTTATATGTGTGCTACGGGATCCTCTATTTTGATGTGTATTTCTCATTTGATGTTAATTTAGCATGTTTTAGTTTTTAGATAGCCAATTTAAATTCTGTGATTAAGTTTTGTTTTTCGATTTTTCTTGATGAGACACATTATTCCAATTGTCTAAGAGTGATTACCAGATGATGAAATACTTGAGACTTGACGATTATTTTGAAATCATTTCAGTTACACAGTTGCGCTTTCAAGTGTCCTGTCCTTGACATAACTTGTTGCCAGTGCCAACGGAAATTGCCAAAGTCATAGATATTGCTACATATGACGAACCTGTTGTGGCATTTACATGTCACAATTCTTGTAACCATATTGCAGCATATAAAACGATGGTATACTTGAAATTTAATGGTCTATGCTTGTTTGTTACAAATAATTATGGTGTAGTTCAGTGGTTCCCAAACTTCAGCAGCCCGCGGACCGGCAAAAATGTTTGGTGAAGCTTGCGGACCGCTCACTTAGGCCTAAATGGCGATGGCAAACAAAAGCGACCTAAATTATAAAAAAGACTAAAATATAAAGCTATTTACAATATTATTATCCTACATTTACATGTCCTTGAAGCCTTATTTGCTTAAGATTTACTATGAGTATTTTCGCTTGAACTGTCGGCTATTTTTCACCTTGGAACAAGAAGTCACTTCGAATAACAAGCCGCTTCTGAATCCTTATCATCTTCGCTCTGAGTTTCTGAGCAATCACGCTCATTCGCTGTTTTCTATATTAAAAAACCTGTCCATATCTGTTTGCTCATTTTTTACAATTTAAACTAAAAGTTTTGCACTATGTTAGAAAGTTTTTTAATTCTGCATCTAGCGCTAATTACTAGGTTATCGCTCACCATAGATCAACATAAATAAGCTCGAAACTTACTGCAGTCATCCATTGAGATGCATGATATATATAATATAGGCCTACACGCTAGAGGGAGTATGACGCATCTTCCCTGCAGTCAGATTTGAAGTCAAAAATTTAACCTACAACCACAGTATAGATAACAAACAGTATGTCTACTCGTATTTACTTCCTGTTGACAACTTTATCTATACTGTGCTACAACGCTCGTATCGTCCCGACCAATCATAGGCGATTTCTTATACCGACCAATCACACACAGTGTTACAGCGTCAATTTGAAAAATAAATAAAACGGCGTCAGCATTTTTAGCCTATAATAAGACGAACATGTCGATGCTTGTTTGTTAATTTTGTAGTTTCTTGCAATATTGACAAGTAAACATCGACAAGTTTGTCTTATTATAAAAATGCTGATATTATTTTATTTATTTTTCACCACGTCGATGCTGTACGACTGTGATTGGTCGGAATGAGAAATCGCCTATGATTGGTCGGAGCCAATTAGACACATATGATGTGATTGGTCGGAGCTATTTAGACAGACTTCAATATAGAGACTTGATACTCTCTCTAGTGATATAAGCTTATTCATTATATAATACACCTCTATGCAGTCATCGATGCAGTAGCCTAAATTTAGAATAAGTTTAAGTTGTTCGAATTCGCCATCTGGCAAGTTGAAATAAGGCGCGTTGATTTATTTCAAATTTTTGAATAGTAAGGCAGAAATTTGAATAAATTTTGGACAACAATTCGAGTAATTTCACAATTTTAAACAAATAAACTATTAATTTCAGTTTATTTTGTTTGTTTTTAACTCTTCTCCGCGGACCGGCGATCATACCTCCGCGGACCGGCGCCGGTCCGCGGACCACCACTTTGGGAACCACTGGTGTAGTTGATTTTTATTATGTACAATTGTACATGTATATATATAATTATATATATTATATGTGTGTGTCAAATTTCATAAGAAAGTTGTTGTAGAATGCACTTGACTGCCAGTCCAAACTGAAAGTATTCTGATTTGTTTTTTGCAAACTTATAATTGTATTTAGTTAAAGGATATGTGCTCTCAGTCAAAAGAAGCCTATGGCATTTGTGATGTATTAAACTGAAAGTTAATGGTGCAGAACATTGTCTTCGGCTGCAGAACCAAAGCGCTGAAGAAGAGGAAGGGGAGGGACCATGTTTGTTGTCATAAGTTAATAAAAGAAGCAACTTTCCAGTGGATTGGGTCATTTAGAAGCCACATCATTTCCTCCTGTCATTAAGATATATACATGACTCTGCATCTGTTATTGCAACAGAATGTAGCCGTGTGGCTGCTATACATGGCTCACAATTGGTTTTCATTTCACGTGCATTTAATGTAATTGCAATTAAATAAATGTGAACAATGGCCAGTTAAATTCTTAGAAGTATTAGTTAAATTCTTAGAAGTATTATTTATATATGGTAACAGGTTTGGTCAGATCTCTCCCTCTAAGACTTGGTTACATCATTTTGTTTCCTCCATTGATGTATGACCTGATTTTCTTTAGAACACCGTCCTGTGATATACTTTAAACTTAGGACTGGGATGACCGAGCAGGTTACATGAAATTCGCATGATGCATTGGTCACTGGGTCTGTGGTTTTAGGAGTCGTTTGTGCTTAAGTACACTGAATAGTATGGCGAAGTCTTGTCTATTGCCAAAGATATAGGTTATCTGTCAGATTTCATGGAATAAAAGATATAATCATATATGTGATGTAAAGTTTTTATAAGATAAAGATAAGATAAGAATATTCTTTAATATACCAATTGCTATCCGCATTTTGGTGTACATACAAAGTATAATAAACAAACGTACATAATTTCTATATCCAATCAATTTCAAAGTGTTTTAGAATGGCATAAAATACTAAGTCCAAATCCAATATAAATTTAAAATTTAAAAAAGACGTTCTTTTAATGGCCAACAAGTTATTCTGCACTTTGGTTTATACGGTATTACATTTAAATATTATAAAGCATCCTCGTCACAAAAGATTGTTCAAAAAGAAATTTGTGATGTCATTACCGCACTTGCCTTTGACACCTGAGCTATATATATTGTACTCACACAGTAATCAATGGCAGGTTACCCCAACTCCAAATTATTATTTTTATTACTAATTAGTTACCTGTAAAGGGTTAACTTAAGGCTTCAACCTATGGATTTGTAGATGTATATACCTAATGGAATCATTCCAATCTCATACAGCCATGAACACCAATCACACTGTGTGTGTGGGTGTGTGTGTGTATGTCTGCCTAAATTGAACGATTTATCATATTGAGGGAGTCCATGTGTTCTAAAGAAAATTAACGGCTATAATGTTGAGAGCATTGTTACCTGTGTGTGTGTGTGTGTGTGTGCCTAAATTGAATGATTTATCATATTGAGAGAGTCCATAGGTTGAAGCCTTAAGTCAACCCTTTACAGGTAACTTGTTTCTGGTTGTGTCTGTGTTTTTCAAACGTATCCTGCGTGTGGGGTTTGCGGTTGTGTCTATGATGTGATGTAGCTTTTCTAAAACCAGGCTGAGTAGAGTTTCGTTGATTGCTGTGTGTGTGTGTGTGTGTGTGTGTGTGTGTGTGCGTGCGTGCGTGTGTGTGTTGTGAGTGTGTGTGTGTGCGCGGCCTTCGATGTCACTTCGTCTTTCGCCAACGTTTTCAACCGTGGAAGAATCTGCTGACATTTTCTAATCGAACTTCTTAGCGTTGTCGTCGTCGTTGCACGAATATCTTTTAAACCATTTCTTGTGATTTTCTTTCATTAGATCGAAGTAGAGAACTTATTCTGTTTCTAGTTTATCCGTCATGAAGTCTTCTAATGTCTGTTCTTTTGTGTAGCATGTTGTATTTATCTAAGGACTAATTTGTGTGTGCGAGAGATTTGCTGGATTAGGGTTTGAAACATCCACATACGCATACACATGCTAAATAAAGGTGTTTGAATCCTAGTGCCTCATGTTGATGTTACAATGTCAGTCACTGTGACCTGCCATAGGGAAGGGATGGCTGTGCACTTGTGGGGTGTGATCATCCCTAACAGAAATACCAATTACTGTAGAGCAGTGTATCGCAAACTGTGTGCCGCGGCACACTAGTGTGCCGCGTGAGATTTCAGGTGTGCCGCGAGAGAAACCTAAAATTTGTAGTCTTTTAATTGACTTTAGAAGAAATTATTTCATAAATATGATAAATACAATTTTCGGCTTCCCAATGTTTTCATGTTTAAGAATAGTTTCTCCTCAGTAACTGTTATTCGATGTCAAGTGATCAAAGTAAAAACTCTAGTGACGTTGTTCTACTGATTCTACTCAAATGTTATTTACTCTTCTCGACGTCATTATTATGGAGATACAAACATAGACTAAAATTCACTAAATAGTTAACTCGTTCTGTCGACGCCACTATTACAGAAATACCAGCACATCTCTAACGGTGTAAGTGATTCAGGTATATTCTTCTACGTTTTTATTTATCATTACTGAAATATTAAACAAATAGTTAACTATAAATAAAATTATGTGAATATATTTGAGTCTTCAAGGCGCAAAAGAAAACATAATCACAATCACAGGGAAACTTAAGGCATTCAGCGAAAAGTTACAACTGTGGATTAAGAATACAAGCAATTCACACCTTGACTGTTTTCCATGTATCGATGCTTCTCCACACAAGAGCATGCTAATTGGAAAAATTAGAGAGACGCTGGAAAATCTCGCGTTAGCATTCGCCAAATACTTTCCTTCACTGGAGACAAAAGAGTATGAATGGGTCATCAATTCATTCGTAAATCACGAATGTACCGGTCTAACGATGGCTGAAGAAGAGAGTCTCATCGATCTTAAGAACGATCTGGTTCACAGAGGCTCTTTCGCTGATCAAGAGTTGTCAGCCTTTTGGATCTCAATTCTTAGCCAATATCCAGACTTGAGCACGAAAGCAATCAAGTGTTTGCTGCCCTTTGGATCGTCTTACCTCTGCGAAGTTGGATTTTCTGTTCTAACAGAAATTAAATCGAAAAAACGAGAGCGACTACAGATGGTGGATGATGAAATGCGTGTCTGCTTGTCAGCTATCGAACCGCTTCTTGAGTTAATATGCTCTCGTAAACCAGCTCATTCGTCGCATTAGTGATGATTATTCAATGAAAAATGTGCTCTAGTTTCGCTATTGCTAGACTAAAATGACAAGCTAAAAATATGACAAACTGTAATTATTTCCGTTGGCTTTGCAATTGTAATAAATTTTAATTGGTGTGCCGCGATACAAAAGTTATCTGCTGAGTGTGCCGGGAGTTAAAAAAGTTTGCGAGACACTGCTGTAGAGCAACTTAAGCATCACATTTAGTCATATTGCAGCAATGTTAACATCATGACTTTAAAAGCATTTTAGCATAGTAACCTAGAGTGGACATAAAATATCTATACTGTCTAACTGTTAGTCATGGGTGGAGACTTGGGGAGAACGGACCCCTCAATGTTTGTGGTGGGTTGTCCCCCCCAATGGTTGAGTGTTAGCACATCCACATTTGATGAATAGACTGGTGATGTTATAACTCTATAAGAAGAAATTTTCGAGCAAACAACGAAAGGACTAAAAAAAGGTCATCAACTATTTTGGCGTGGAAAAAGGCATGTTTTTCAGAAAATTTCGACCAAATGACTTTTAAAAAAAGGTCGCCAGAAAAATTCGCCGATGAAAATGTCATCAGTCGGCGAATCAACCTTCCGCCCAAAATGTCATGCCTCTCTGATTGTCCTTCGGCCGCTCATTCATCCCACCCAACTTCTAGACCAAGTCTCCGCCTATGCTGTTAGTGACACCTATCAATGAAATCCATCAACATGCCATAGAAATCTTATTGTTCATTGTGTTTAAATGCAAAATATAAGTTCATAACATAGTAGTCCTGCTATTTGATACTTTTGTGTTCATATTGCACAACGTGTCCTGTTGCAGCCTTCATCTTGGCAGCTTGCCCGCAAAATAACAGGATCGGCAACAGATGACGCTGTACTTTTCATGACGACAAAGATGTGCACGAATAATAAGTTCACAATCTGCCAGCCACGGTTTATCTATGCAGTCTTCAGGAACTTCATCGGGAACTTCTGTATTACAGAAACATCTTCAAACTGCATTAAAATGCACTTTCGTTCAGATCACTTAGTCTTTATTTAATTTTATTATTTACATTTTTATTTAATTCATTGCCTGCAAACGCACTGCGCTTTACATGTACACGTTATGCAGTAATCTTAATTAACATCAAACTGAACAGACAGCGTGCAATACACAGCGCTAATAGCAGCCTACAAAGCATGTCCGCCCAACGGGGGGCTCGAACTCGCTACCTCTTGCTGTCTACACCAGCGTGTTATCCATTACTCTACCCCTATGCAGAAAAATGCAGCCATTTTGACATGCATTTGAAGGCACTATAAGACCTATAGCAGCGTTTCCCAAAGTGACAACCTAAATTACTGTGCTTATAGTTTGGGAATATTTATGGGTAAAGTTAATTGGAGCATATTCAGTTGTCTCTGAAGCTGACAGCAATAATTCTTCAGATGAATATTTATGAATAGCTACATGACTCGCTTTTTTCCATTAAATTAATGCACATGACTTCAAATTGCGACAAAAGAGAACTTGTTAAGTTTTTGTTGTTCAGTAAAATATTGAAAATTCAATTTATCTATATAAAAAGAGAAGATTCTGTGTGTGTGTGTGTGTGTGTCTGTTTGACAGAGATGTAGTTCCACAGTTTTTGAGCTTTTCACTCCAAACCTTCACTACTGTGTTGGTGTGGGCATAGGACATCCGGTGGATGGGTTGGCGAATTTCTACCACAATGGGGGCCAGGGGTGGAGGAGGAAACTCTAATTTTTGCTGTTTGACCCGGATGCATTTCCACATTTTTTAGCTTTTCACTTCAAACCTTCATTACTGTGTCGGTGTGGACATGGGACACCCAGTGGAGGGGTTGGCGAATCTCTATCACCATGGGGGCCAGGGTGGGGGAAGCGAAAACTAGGGTTTTCGCTATAAATTTCCATTCTGTTGCCATACTTTCACAGTTCTTCAGCTGAAATGTTGCAGCTAGACAGCTGTAGTGCTACAGGGGCCACCTCGCCCCAAGACACACCTCGCCCCGCAGGGGCAGAGTCGACGCAGGGTATTGTTGGGGGGAGAAAACAATTTGCCCGTAAACGCATATATCACGAGAGGCATACCGGTTAGGAGGTCGGAGTGTGATGAGGTTGGGGGTTGGGTGCGGTCGAGTGGGGTGGGGAGCGGGTGGTTGGGGGGCTGGCGGATGCGGTTCAAGTGGGCCAAAAGCGAAATTTATCGGGCAATGCAGAGTACCCCACAGAGGTGGAGGCAAGGTGGGCCGGCAGGTTAGGGGGTCGGTGGGTGAGTGGGATGGCCAAAATAAGTGGGGGCTGGGAGTAGGAGCAACAATATGGGATATGGGATGAAGTGAAGTGAGGGTGGGGATGTAAGGAATTGGCCGGGAGCAGACGAATCCTAAATTTCCCGGGCAATGCCGGGTACCCAGCTATATAGTATATAGCTTTCTCTGTGGTAGGACCCTCAACCCAGAATGGCCTTCCTCTGATACCCACTCTCTTTCTAAAAATCCTCAGACTTTCCTCTCTCATCTTAAGACAGAACTTTTATTTGGTCGTGCTGAGGTTGGGAGCGCCTCTGAGTAGCCCTTGAAAAGGCACTATATAAATGCATTTAATGAATGAATACAGAGAACTAAATGGATTCCATTTTATGTCTACTTGACTTCTTGGCACATTTCTTGCAATGGAGACTTTGTGACATCCATAAAATAATGGGGGGCCGGCGGATGGGGCCCTTACCATAGAAATCTTCTTGTCCAGTATAAGTCCCTCTGACTACCTTGTGAAGGCTCTGTAAGGCATGGTCAGATATAAATAAACTACATCCATGTACCATACCTTCCTACCTTGTCGTACTCTGTGTTACGTTAGAATTGTTGCAAGAGCAGAAGGGGATTGTAATGTGAAAGTGGATGAATACCTATGACTTGAATGCTGACAAATGCCTCAACTTCTTCTTCTCCTCTCATCACTTTGCACGAATAGTTTCCTGAGTCATTCATCTCAAGTTCGTCAATGTATAGTTCATCAATGACGAGTTCATCAATTGCCGTTTCGTTGAAATGTTTCGATTGCAATGATATCGCATTCCCATCTTTCGTCCAAGAGATGACCAGGTCTTCTTGGTTTGCGGTTCCACTGATGCTGCACACCAGTTGCAGCCAAGTGCCAGCCGTCAAGTTACCACTGCTGTTCAGCGTTATATTCACGTAGTAAATGCCTAAAGAAATAATGCCAGAAATCACAAATGAACAACATAATTATATGCTAACTGATTGAATCGTAAAGCTTCAACAGCATCAGTGCATTGGGACTTTGCAAATCATGGTCTTGAGTCCTTGACTTTGTGAGTCTTGGTCCCAACCTCCAAGGTTAGTTAACTTCACTGGTTTAAAATGATTAATCTGCAACATAAATCAAGTCAATGTTTGAAGCAGAAGGCAGCGTCCTCATCTGATGGTCAATAGAACGAAGCGGTAGTCAATGTCCAGAAGATCAGTCCACCAAGACAGACAGACAGACAGACAGACAGACAGACAGACAGACAGACAGACAGACAGACAGACAGACAGACAGACAATAGACAGACAATAGACAGACAATAGACAGACAATAGACAGACAATAGACAGACAATAGACAGACAAATGACAGCACAGACAGCACATTAAGTAGTTTAGATAAGCGAATTAAGAAAGGTCGTGTGAACATTTCAACGATGATGAACTGCATTGGTTTGCCAGTGTCGTCACTTTAATAAATTCCAGCTGTTGATATTATCTAACAGAGAAAATGTAATTAAAACTAAACTAATCGTATAATTTTACATTGATCTCTGCCCCACTCAAGCGCCCCCACCCCCATCCAACCATAACGGGCATAATATTATTCAATGCCATTGGGATGATCAGATGGTGAGGGAGGATTTGTCTTCTCATTTTGACACAAAGAAAATAATTTCGCTAACACATCATACTCGTGGTTGCCTGTCTGTCTGTCTGTCTGTCTGTTTGTCTCTCTCGCTCTCTCACTCTGTCTGTCTGCCTTTCTGTCTGTCTGTCTGTTTCGCTCTCTCACTCTGTCTGTCTGTCTGCCTTCTGACTGTATGTCTCACTCTGTCTGTCTGTCTGTCTGTCCATCTGTCTGCAATCATGGGCGCCCGCAGGATTTTTTGCAGGGGGGGTCAGTCGATCGCGACCAGTAGAGTTAAGATATAAAATATGTCAGTAAGGACTAAGCAACACATTCATTGTAAAAAATTAAGCTATAACACTAATAACGCCCTAAGGGACATCACTTCTTTTTTCCAGGGCACAGAAAACTTGGCTATCTTGTTGAATTTTTTTTATACATGTGCAAGAAAGTGCGGTTATTGATCAAACATGTTTTCCTCTTGTTTTTATTTATTTCTTACTATGTTTGATTCAGTTATGGGAAATATTTTAAACATTACAGTATTTAAAATAGTATTTTAAATGCTATCACAGTATTTTGTATTTATGATACATTAGATTTACTGTGGTCTGTAGGCCTATTTATAATTTTAATTTCCAATTCTTTTTGAGTATTGTGTACTCTGTACTATTTTAATACTAAAATATTAAAAAAACACTTTCATATGTCATTAATAACAGCTAATAGAGCAACATTGCATGCTGTAAAATTGCTGCATGCACTAGGCGTGAAATAATTAGTATTTGGCTATTATTATTATTTATGTTGAAAGCCCATAGTTATAATATAACTATGGGCTTTCAACATAAATAGAGGCCTACCGTGGAGCAGTGGCGGAGTGGTGTGCGGTTGGAGGGCGACGACTGGCGTAGCCTTCTGCAGTACATTAATGGCAGTTCAAAAATATTGTCTGTAAACTCAGTGTGTCATTTCGGGTACTGCTCCGCTGTCGTCAGATCATGCGGACCTCGTAACGATTAACATTCCGACCGGCTATGAACTGGACTCCATGTCCTCGGTCATCGTTCTCCTACATTATCCAATCTCCAGCTCTAAGGAACTCTAATCATTATATCAGAGGCTAGAATCCTCCTAAACAATCGGACTCGATCTCTCTCCTCCCCTCACTCTCATGAGCCGGTCTTCCACTCTCAGGCCGACCTTCCCCTCCCGAAGTGAGTTTGGCTCATTTCTGAACCCCCTCCCCGTTTTTCACTTGGCTCAAGTTGCGGCCGCCCTGTATAGGGATAGATGATGATGATGCTGTCCATCCTCATTTCTGAGGGTCGGAGACCAGAGACAACGACAGCAGCTTCCTCCATCCCTCTCTGTCCTGCGCCCGTCTGACACAGTCCACAGGTGGTAATCCGGTCCAGTCACAGACATCGTCCATCCAACGCCTCCTTGGTCTTCCCCGTGCTCTGGTACCCTCAATTCGTCCTTGTATTAGCAGTGTCGATATGTTGTCTGCCCTCATCAGGTGTCCGAAGTATCGCAGTTTCCTTTTTTGCACCCTCTCTAGCAGTCTCTGTTTCGGCCGCAGCTCCACCAAAATCGAGGCATTTGTTCTGTGTTCCCTCCAGTCGACTAGTAGGGATAGAAGTCACTGCTAATGTCCGCGCCTCTGTGACCCAATTTTATTGCCCTCCCCTCATCCGTCACAGTCAGTCCTGTGTTTCCCATCTTTCACCTATCTCCATTAAGAATTTCTCTCATCTTCTTCCGACATGTGCGGCCTTATAAGTTATTCGCCCTCACAGCTCGCCGGTGTTTGGGGGAACGACAGACGATTTCACTGGGCCTATAATTTATGCGCTCTGCTCCATGTCAGACGGTGGTTGAGGTAGCCCACCTAATCCGCGGTGAGAGGTCATTGCTTAGTTGGGCACACACTGCCTTAGTACAGCCCTTCCCGTGCAGGTCTGCTCAATGGGCAACGCACTCCTCCACTCCGACCACTCGTCCCAGTCCATCGCCAGCTCCGCTGACCTCTTCCCAAGATATCTCCAAACACCCCAAGTCGTCTCTAATTACAATGCCACACACCACATAAATTATAATTATGCGTCTGTGACCCTATGTATCGTATATCCAACACAGGCTACAGAATTTAGTTCAGACAGCAGACTGATCCGCCGCCCGCCCCCCCCCCCCACTGACGTTCCTGATTATGACTGAGTAACGAATGCCAGTAGTAGGCCCTACAATATGTAGAGATAACCAAGAGATATATTGGCCTATGCCAAAGTTAGTGAAGTAAAAGAGCACAATGGCCGCGTGGTTGGCATCCTGTCCCGTTTTACCACTGTCCACTGACATTTATTCCAGAGAGTGTCATTGTTAATATTTTGTCAGGATTTCCAGGGGGGTCACGCGACCCCCCTTGACCTATGCTGCGGGCGCCCATGTCTGCAATCATCACCAACAATTGGCTGACAACAGGAACTGATGATGATGATGATGACAATGATGAAGATGATGGCGATAATTGTTATAAGAAATCCATTTCCATTTCCTTAATACTTGCCGAGGACATGAAGACTGACGGTCTGTCTGTGAATGCCGACGACGCATTCGTATGTTCCTTGGAACTCTGGAAGAACGTCGTCAATTATCAGGATGGAACCATTTGTCTTCAAGTGCTCACCATCACTCATCGCATTCAGAGGTTCATTGTCTCTATACCATGTCACAACTGGCGCTGGATCCCCTTCCGTTAAGCACTCGAAGCGCACGGATGCACCCTCACGCACAGTTTGGTTACGTGGAACGACGTCCAATATGCGCACAGGAACTGAAACGTAATATTAGCAACTGAAACGCCTGCAGTGGGAAATTGAAACAACTGCTCTAACACAAAGAATCGATAATGCACCAGGATATCATCCAACAGTTGATGGTTCGAGCCTGCTGAGTAGATTCTGCATAATAAGTTTCTGGTTAACACCTGTCTCATGTCTCAGACTCACAAATAATAAGTAGGGTAGAAAAATTTATATAGCACCTTTCAAGCCAGTTCCAAAAGCATTGTTCATACGGTCATTTAACTGATCTAAACAAAGTGTGACTTCAAAGAAACGCAAGAACGTGAATTAAGTTGAATCAAGTCCAGCAATGCATGATGCATTTTGCAATTTTCCTTTACAATTCTATGTACATCGTGCATATTTGAGAGAATTGTAAAAACAAACCACAGGAATCAATCATTGGTCAGTTTGAAGTGAATGCTGAGATGGAAATGAAAAACAAATGAGACTAACAGCAGAAACAGAAAGTTGGCTGGAAAGCTTCGAACCAAATACAGTTGTTAGAAAGCACAGGTGGTACACACTAACACTCACACACTCAGTATGTATTAGTCAAAGCCAAGAAACATGTTTGTCATCCTGACTCTGGCTTTAGGAGCATGGGCTGCTGCTCGATGCTGGCTCCTTTCAGAGATTTAAATCTCATGTCAGACATGGGTCAGACATGGGTCAGACATGGTGTGGTGTGGTAGCATTCAAAATGGTTTCAAGCAGTGGTGAGGGATCTCACTCAATTAGATCATTGCAAAAACAATCAGAGCAAGGTCGAAGCCATTTCACTGGTCACTATAATATAGAATGATGTTGACATTTACTTCATTCAGATTAGTTGAACTTTTGCAACCAGTTTACAACTATAGAGCATCTCTTCAGGCAACACTTCTCAAAGATGCTTCTGACTTGACAACTCCGAACCACAATAGAAGAAAAATATCTGATGCTGTCTTTGTTTGGCATTCTGCATATTTGCCATAACAAGCATTGGTATGCACTCACACATCAGCCGTGACGAGCAACTAAGAGCAGCTGAAAAGAAACTTACTCTGTACAACAACTGTATAGTTTCTCGTGGTTGATCCAACTGTGTTGAACGCACGACAGGTGTACGAGACAGCGTCACTTAGCGAGATATTTCGGATGACCAATGACCCATCAGGTGACACGGTAAAACGACTATCACCACTAGCACCACCACTAACACCACCACTAACACCACCACTGGCCAACAACCAACCGGTCACCATCGGATTCCTGTAATTAATCACAGGTTCACATCTAGAATACTATTGCATTATTATTTACAAGTCTCTCCACAGAGCCGCCATGCCTGGGTATCTGAGTAACTACTGTATTGGGACACACTCCTTCGAGTTGTGACTCGAAGGAGTGTTGTGTCACTCGAGAAAAGCGATCTTCGCATAAGGCGGTTGAGAACCAACTTTAGTGACTGCGCTTTCTCGGTGGCCAGCCCCAGATGCTGGAACAGTCTTCCTTCCACCCTGCGAGTGGCTGACTCAGTTGACTCCTTCAAATCTGGACTCGAGACTTATTTATTTTTGTAACTTTAAAGCCTATCCTGCTGTTAGTAGTATATGTGAAGCACCCTTGTAACAAGGGCACTTCACATATACTACTAACCACTTTTTAAAGTATGGAAATGAATTCGAGTTGCACAGTCGACTCAATTCCTTGCGACAGAGGCAAGAGAGGCAAGGAATGCTAGGTTCACTGCTATGGCTCAGTCCAGATGATTTGCCTAAACTGGTCCTTCTCTTAGGAATGTGCTTTCTCCTTCTATTTCTTCTAAAGCGCCGGTGAATAAGCTGGTCTCCTTGACATGGCTTTTGTGGGCACTGAGAAATTCTCGAAGATTTACATTACATTACATTCTATTTGCTCTACAATTCTGTCTGGCAATCTCTCTTCTTCCTTCTCTCTTCTCAAAACCTGCTTCTTCTCGCAGGGCCATGTGCACTGGTATCACCTCTGATCGGTTCACGCTACTATCTAGAGGTGCTTTATAAATTATTAAATAACAATACAACGCAATTCATGTGAGCTCATAACTGTTCTGCATTGAGGCAGAAGACCCGTACATGCTCATCACCTTCGAATTCTGCTGCTGCTCAAATTCCAGTTCATCATACTATATCAAACTGACAATGACATGTGCAATAAATGCACTAGCAATAGACTAATATAATCATCATAGAGTGTGTGAAACGGTTGAGGTAATTACCCGTTTCTAAACCATGTGACCTGTGGCAATGGAGCTCCAAGAGCTTTACAAGGAAGCATAATATTGTGACCAGCTGTCGTTACTATGACACTTGGCAGATGATCTTCAATTGATGGAGCCTCTTCTGCAAAAAGAAAACAAATCACGATGAATGGGTGGGTGTGGGACTGTGGGTGTGCATGCATGCGTGTGTGTGTGTGTGGGTGTGCATGCACGTGTGAATAGGTGTGTACATTCTAGGCATCCTATATCTGTGGTGAAGGTAGATCACTCATGCATTACAACCCTCTATCAATATTGTTGTTCTTGACCTTAAGAAACTATTTTTTATTAACCTCTGCAACTTTTTCAGAACTCAGACACTTTGCCTGAAGAGATGCAGGGCTGTTTTTAAGAAATTTTTAGAACTGCACAACTCCTTCTTTTCCTTCTCATCCTCCATGGTAAATTACTTCCAATCGGAGGACAATGACCATTTCTGACTAGTTTTAACTGTAAAGAAGTGCTTCTACAAATGCACAAATCCATTTAGAAGTGCACATTTTGTGTAAAACAGCACGTTAGAAAAAGCCCTAAAAGAGATCATGAGATCATGATCATGAGCATAGTTTGCCCATCTGTTGGAATCTGTTGCATTGTCTTAGAGACCATGGCTGAGCAATCATGCAGGTCACATCCTGATTCTGGATTCTTATATCACATAATATATTGAAATCTCTCATACTAGCATGGTTCATGGACAATGACCTTAAATGGCATATCACTTAAGATTCAAAATGGAGAGAGGCGCAACTGAAGCATTTAACCCAATCAGTTCATTTAAAGATGATGAGGAGGAGCAGGGTTGAAGCTACGACGCATGGTTGCTATATCTACGGTGTATCCCAAATGTGTCTTGAGATTTATGGGCATATACGAACACCAGGAGGACGGAGGTTTTAGATGGCTTACTGCTATGGTACTGCTGTGAGTAGTCATTCATTGAAACAGCAACAGCTCACTGTCATCACTTCATTAAGAGATTCGATGACAAAAACCATCCAACCCGAGGTGCTTAGCATTAACAGTTTTCACACATCGATTCATTGCTATTACCATGGAAACAATCCCTTTGAGGAGCTCTAAAACTGCTAATAAAATGACCTTGCTGTCACTCTTAAACAACTTTGATAACATTTACTGCAGTGCTTTGCAGAAGTACTTTATAACTCCTGTATTCAGTGATTACACGTATACAATACATACATACGTTATACACTTGCATGCAAGCTGCAACACTCAAGAGGTGTTGACAAATTCTAACAAGTCATTGGTACACATAATGTAAACCGGTTCACACAGTGTGTCAGAGACTTCTGGGTATCACTCATCAAGTATCATCATGCCATAATTAGGTTATGCCACCTTAATCTTAGATTCCACTCTATTTAAAATCCTTGGCCTTCATCATGTTATACCATTACAAGTGCTCTAATTCTCATTTCTACTGCTGTCATTATTGCAATGACATAGCAATACTTGACCTGACAATGTCATTGTCTAATATGTTGTTTATGACACATGTATGTATGCAGGTAAGTTAAATCTGTGCATTGTCCTTTTGGCCTATCAGCTTGGTACTGTCTTCCCTAGTCACTTTGCCTGGAGTTATTAGTCCTCTTTCGTTCGCAGTTCCAGATATGATTTAGACTTCTTCTTCACAGACACAGGACGCACTGATGCACATTGACAGCATGCTGATTTCTTAGCTGCGCTATATAAATGTTTGGTTACAATTATAATTACGATAAAGGTAACAAATAAAAATGAAAACTATGGCTTTGTAAGTATAACTAGCACTAATACTAAAACTCAGCGTGCTAATATTAACTAAAATAAATAACGAAAAGCGTTGAAAACCATCAACGAAAACAGTATTAACACTTACTTACTTACTTGACACAGAATGTTATTGTTCAAGCATTATTGCACACAGAATGATGTCCTTACTTCTGATGATTCAAATAATTTTTTCAAATATTGATAACTAAACCAAAACTCTTTATTTAGGAAATATATAATAAATAAAACTAAAGAGACTACTAAAACTTGACTAATCTCTTCACTTATAGAAGCTGCTGCAGCAGCAGAGTTTTGTCGGAGATTGACAATCGAATGTGATGAACGTTTCTTATTCGAATGCAACTGATCATTCTTGTCTTTGAAAGCCTATGCGTAATGTCACTTGTAACTCAAAATACGATCTGCAACTGAGAATTAAAGTGAATACTTACATTAGGGTGTTTTTAAGGTACATGTGAAATTTTCAAATAAAAGATGTTTTAACAACCAAGTGAAATTATCGTGCCAAATCATGTGTAAACTGAATATCTGAAATTATATCTCGATAGCTGAACATTTAGGACTTGCTCAAGAGGACTGAAGTTAGGAACTCGGTTGCATTGCAAGCATTACAATCTATTATTTCAATACATGCGAGCTGCATGCTATAGAACCCTTCTCAGTGACTAGTTCCCAACAAATAAACATTCATGATCATGTCGTAACTGGTAGGACGTCTTTGTCACTGGTCATTTGTTGCAAATGGCGGGATGTGGTGCTTTTCATTCTTGTATCATATAGCAGGCGCAATGCAAAATTTATTACAAAAAGCTGAGATTTAGTTGATAGGCAGTACTGATATTACTTCGGGTATGCGAAGCTGTCTTCACAAAGGAGAGGTTCCCATGCAAGGCAGTGGCGTAGCCAAGGGGGTTTCGGGGGTTAAAACCCCCATTGGCTTAGGAAATTAAAAAAATATATTTATCTACTTAAATAATAAAAACAAAACAATTGTTTATAGTAACAATTGTTTTCCTACTTTATTCTCTTTGTTACTTTATCCCCTTGCTATTTACTGTAACACTGTTGGTTTGGTGTCAGAAAGGGCATCCGGCCAGCCCATAAAAACCCCAAAACCCCCATCAGAAATTCTTGGCTATACGCCACTGATGCAAGGTACTACTCAATTTACGCCTACACCAAGGAATCAGAGTCTGGATGGCAACCTATAAGAGAGAGTACCAATTGTACTTTTCTATTTGGGAGAGATGATCTTGCAGTCTTGGCAGCAGAGATTCTTCTGAGCTACAGTTTCCCCTTACTCTTCACTTGAATGACAAGTTCATGCCAGATGTTACAGAGACGATAATGATATATTTCAAAAGGATGTTACAAAACTATTGGCCATCATCTTACTCCAATCAGTGACAGCTACTGTCATGCCAGATTCTTGTTGGCTGAGATCTGAAGCTGGGGATTGGAAGACAAAATCCTGACCATGTGTTTTGATACAGTGGGGAGTAAAACGAGTTGCAAGGGCGGCATATGGATGAATCTGGAAGCGAAATTAGGAAAGGACCTCTTGAACCTTGCCATCGATACCATGTATCTGAAATTGTTCTGGAAAAGTGTTTCACTGCATGATTCTGCAGGGACTATAGCATTGGAAGTCTATAGTCAAGAGCTATTAGATCTAATAGTCGTTTTCCAAAGATGAATTCCACCAAGAGAATAAAGTTCAGGTAACCAGATGCATTTCACCGAGGGCGTTGGATGTCATATGCGATTTACATGATCAAGTTGTGGGTTTTCAGTTATCAATTTTCCAATAAGCAACGTCAGAGCACAGAGAGGATGAACCACTGCTCACTATGCATGTAACACTGGAAACGCATGCTTTACAATAAAACTCTTCTTCGGCGCCCCACTGCATGCTCAATGCTCATCCAAAGCAGTTAAACCACTGACCATCCTACTCTGAAAAAGTTTGGAATCATTTACTTGAAGTGTCACTCTCTGTGACAGCAACTTAATCTCACGTGAAGTGCTATTTCATCTATATGTATACCTGAAACAACGAAGCCCAAAGGGGAATCCATACTTGAGTCATCATATCTGACCCCACCTAAGAGTGACGAATGATCTGGCAGGGTGACTTTTATCCAGTCCTTCAACAAAGTCCTGGTCAGAAATAAGGGGGAGAAACAATTTGTTCTGCAATGGTCAAGTAAAGCCAGATTTTTCAAATGTCCTAAGAGGAATAAACTATGACAACTTACAGTATTTCTTTGGATTTTGCCTTACATCTAATGTTTATGTGTTCAAATTTGCTTGGATCTGTGAAAATTACAATGTGTCACAATGTCGCCTAAGTGGCTATTTTTCCAGTGCTTTGAGCAAGTCCTAAATCTATTCCCATTTTCTTCTAATTTGGCAGGTAACTATATTTCTGAAGGTGGAACACAAAAATATATTGGTCGTTATTAACATCGACATTTTAATTTTTAGACACACCCTAACTTACATACTTACTTACCACCATTGCCAAAAGTTGTGCAAGTTTTACGTTGTTGTGTTAATTATTGTCTGCATCTCAATATTATACAGTTTCACTCCTTGTAGAATTGTCACCATACACTGGCATACATGTCTCCCAATTGACCATTGTGAACAAAATTATGTTCCTGTCTACCCTGTTTGAAATTCTTCTATCATGTTATAATTTCTGCTTTCATGAACTCGATCAAATGATTCTAGGCTCTGTGATTTATGACACCACTATTGGTATAATAACTGAAGATAAATGTACAAGAAAATCAAATAACTTTATGTCCCAAAAGCGTAACCATTCAGTGGGACCGAACATACATTTATGTTTAGGGGAATTAGGCCTATTACCATAATTTTGAAACAAATAATTATGTATAAATATATGAAAGAAACAAAGTCAGAAATTTTCAGCCTATATAGAGCTTAATGAGAAACGGTGGTCTTCTCACAAATGGATGAGTAGATTAGTCTCTTAATTAGGGGTAGATAAAATAACTCCTTCTTAAAATCCCAAACCAACAGCAACCAGCATAAGTCACAAAATAACTTGGATAGAAAAGAATTTCCCAGAGGTTTTCATTTCAAAATGAAACTCAAAGCAAAAAAAATGTGCATGGCAAATTTGGAAAAAAAAGGTAGCAGCCACATACCTGGACACCCTCTAAAGTTCCAGTCGTGAGCTGCAGTGCTGCCGTCTGGGCAACAGCCATACATAGTATTAGCACAGCCTATGGAAGAAAGGCATCATCATCAGACAGCTTTAGTGTGATTCGCATTTAGTGACTGCTGTGAATGTTCACGAATCTGAGTATAAATTATTAATTCTAATTCAAAATGTGGTAGTAACAACAGTGAAATATTTTCATTAACATGTTCTATAAAACTATTTTAAAATGGTTAAGAAGATGGAGCAAGAAGCTTGAATTTTGGCATAGTGGACCCAAGCCATCCAAACGTGAAGACGTAGCATTTTTGAAATCATTTAAACCATGTCTCATCCCATTGTCACTTCAAAAGATCCTCAAAACAAGTATGTGACCTTAGATTTTAAGGTCAATTGTCTTAATGAAAATCTTTTAACAAAGTTAATGTTCTTCACAGATTTAGGATAAACTAAATTTCAGAAATTACTGGAAAGAATGAGCCGGGAGTCAAATTGGAAGAGCTCATTCATAATTACCTCACATAATTACCTCACGAAAGCTGAGCAATGACAAGTGGTTAACAACTATCATTGCAGGTAAGACACATTTGGCTGATCAAATATTTGGTAAGCTTATTTAACTTTCTACTTTAAGTTTCCATTTCCCAAATCCTCGTTGCAGTTCTTTGCACCCAATCCGATTCAGACATCACCATCTTTACGTTGCAAAATTTTATCAAATGGTCGACAATGAACCAATTTATCTGAATACTCAAAATGCAACTTATAAAAAACCAGTAGAAAACTTTATTTATAGGCACAGCTCCGACATAATCTGACAACTTAAGTAGGATCATTAATGTAAGATATGGACCACATGGTGGCAATATATTGTAAAATTTTGTGTAATTGTAAAGCTGTCTGTTCTGTTAGTAGTTAAGTTTAATTAAGATTACTGCATAACTTGTAAATGTAAAGCGCAGTGCGTCTTACAGGCGCTTCATTAAAGAAAAGATTATTTATTTTAATTTCATTATATTACATGCCTTTATCATAAACACATAATCACAAGTTTATCATCCTGTAACCACTGACATTAGAGCCAAAACGGCTAATAATTAGTTTAACTTTGCATCTTGTCGTGGGTCTATTCAACATCTACTCTTGCAACTCTGTAGCTCTCAGCATGTGAGTCTTTGTGAGAGATATCTTAATGGCACAATTATGCTAGCATACTTTTCAATTTAATCCACTGTTTTTGGGTTTGAATCTTCAATGGTCATGCCGTTTGAGCATATCTGTTTCACTAGCAAGCAGAAACTGAAAGCAAGACGGTCCTAAATTTCGAAGTTTGAAGTCCAACAAGCAGAAACCACAGAAGAACTGGGCAAGTGATCACAAGAATACACAAGAAACCATTGAGACAAGTGATCACAAGAATACACAAGAAAACTATTGTGACAAGTGATCACAAGAATACACAAGAAAACTATTCCGACAGGTTAACAATAAGGTTAACGTTTCTAGAGCAGACTGCAACAAATATAAAACAGGGAATCAGCACATAATAATAATATGATGATCTGATAAACTGGGAGGTTCATTGATGATGAAGAGCTGAAGAGCAAAATGTTGATTGCACAAGCTACTCCATCAGACATTTCTTCTCAACCAATTGTCAACCAGTCAGCAGATCACAGCTTATAACACATGCTGCAGTCATCTGAACCACTTTAAACACGTATGTTTAGTTTGCACGATGAATTCTGCTTTTACCCTACTCTACTGACATTTGACTTCTAAGACAAACTCCAGAACCTGAAAGCTAGAATCAAACAACGGCCGATAATACTTTCTGTAACATTCAGTACTTTCCTCAGTCACGTACTCTCTCTAGGCTGACTTTACGATGTGCATGGGTGATTCAGGGTACAGCTAATAGTTTTAATAATAACCCTGGCCAAAATTAAAGCTGCCCACATCTTGAATCTTCTTGAAGAGCAGTAAATAAATAATAATTAGTAAAAATATACATTAAACATTCTGAAAGTTTATCAATTTCATGCAACTGAATCCAAAACTCCAACTGAAAATGGGATTATTTATCGAAGGTTACTTGAAAGGAGACTCAAAAATGAGATTGTAGAAACCAATCTCTATGCGAAAGAATTCAGCTTCTAGCTCCATCTGCTGATGAACTCTTAAAGTGCTGGTGCTATACTTTAGACTAACACAGGATGTCCAACTTGGACAGAATGAAGATCAAACAGTTTCAATCATCCTATCTAGCATCTACATTCTACACAAAGTCCTACATTAGTAGAAATTACCACAAAATACATTACAGGTTAAACTAAACATTTCTGAATTGACTTTCATTTCAATGTTATTGCAACAGAAACGACACAGAAAAAACACAAACACGCTGTCAAGGCAGATCTGAAAAGAGGACATGGGAGGAGGCTGAGAGGACATGGGAGGAGGCTCAGAGGATTGCGGAGGACTGCTTTTACCGCTTTTACTGCTTTTGCTTTTTGATGTGGGCCATAAAAAGATACCATAAGGTTTTTTGCCAATATCTGTGTTGCCCGATGTGCTGCCAGCACGTGGAAAGACTAAGGTCTAAGGTAAGCCAATGTTATTTGCAATATGTTTGAAATATTTTGGTGAAATTTGGCTCTTGTACGTAAATATGAATTGCCTTTAAGTCTGTAAAATTTGATTTATAAATCCTTACTTTGGGCCAAGATATTGGCAAAAAATCTTATGAGATCTTTTATGGACCACACAGTAGAATTATAGCACTGCAGTTATTTAGTTAACAAAACCTGATGAATTGTGAAACTGTTGGAAATGGTGACAGCGTAAAATCTGTCACAAGAAACTAGGCGACTAAACTAGCAGGACCTCCTATTCTTTCCGCCCTCTATCACCTTTGGATGTCTACTGGTTAATAGCCTCTATTAATATCAATTGCAACTAGTGTTCAATAAAAGTCGTGTCACGTTACATTCCACTTGAAGATCCAATATTTGAGGGGTCCTAAAAATGTGCTTTGCGAAGTCCAGATTAAAGAAAACCATGTCAAATACCGTATTATAACAACCAGGTATTCCTAATCTTGATTTACAAACTATGACACACTTTGAAATCAAAGGATCATGCCCGTCATGCTGAGAACCAAAAAACAATCCAGAACTTTTGAGATACTGAGATTGCAATCTATTCTATATCCATGCATACAAACATACATCATACAACAGACAGACACGCACATGCACATAGAAATAAACATGGTAAAAAACTGAAAGAAGCGAAGTGAAATTCTGCTATTACTTGGTAGAAGTGGAACGCAGATCCTGCCGCATCCGGTGTAGCAGCATTTGTCCGTTCCACTGCAATCCATATCTCGTCTGCATTCAAACTTACAACCGTGCACTTCTGACCAGTTGTCCGCAAATATTGGACATGCACCGGACTTTGATGCTGAAAGAAAACCAGATTATTATAATAGAAGTTTTGAATTCACTTAGTAAGCACCTAAAAATAATATGCTCATAAAACCAGGGAGCTGTATTGTCATATTTGTGACCTGCTCTCGCATAAGGAGGCGGAAGTTGCAACTGATAAAATGGAGGAAATTCGACAAAACACCAATCAGGCGTAAATTTTCCGATTATCGTTTTCCCCGCATATATCAGTAGACAAGATCATATATTACATGCAAAATGTATTGATTTAATATTATTTGACCTCTTTCGCAACAAATGTATTTTGTATGACAAATTTTAAAAAATTGTGGATTTTAAGCGCATTTTAAAGGTCCGTTTTAAGCGTAATGTTGTGGTCTTTTCGGTTCAGTCATCCCATTATAAATTTCATACCTCTGGAACCAATTAAGATAGAATAATAATTTTTCGGCATTTTAAACATAAATGATTGTTTGTCATATATTTAGCCAAAAATATACAAAACTCATTTTTGTCAATTCCGCCTCCTTTGGCTAGAGCAGGTCACATTTGTCATATCTGCTATTTTGCACTTAAGATCGACAAGAATGGAAAAGGATTATGCACGATGCGGCCAAGCCTCACGGCGAGGACGGCTGAAGACAAGACAAGTTATTTTGTCATATTTGTCACATTAATCATGTTTGCCAAAGTCATCATTATTGTCATAGTTGACTTAAAAATGTTTTCACCTGCAAAACGATAATTTTTGACAAGATGATAATTTTTGACAAAAATGATAATTATAGACAAAATAATGATTTTGACAAAAATGATAATTTTTGGCAAATTGATCATTTCTGACTTTCCACCGAACATTTTTGACAAAATGATAATCTTTCACAAATTTGAGACTTTTACCTCAATTGTCACTTTTGGTATAATTATCAGATTAGCCATATTTGACAAATTTGTCACGTTTGACATTTTGCCACATTTGCAATTTTTCACTTTTGTCACTCTTCAACTTCAACTTCAATTTGTTTATTGATCCCAAAAATATCAAACAGACAATTATGCATTCATAATAGTACACAAAGTGATTAATTGCAGTTAACAATTATGCATTCATAAATAGTACACAAAGTGTTTAATTGCGGTTAACAATTGCGATGGTACAGCTTAGTGTACAATCATTACTGTGAAATGTAGGGAGCAATAGGCTACCCGAAGGGAGTGATCCCGCTACTGGGGCCTATTTACCAAAGGAAAAATTCTTCACTGTAATATGATAAATGATAGGCCTAATAGATTAGGAAACAGATGGAAATGGCATTATTTTTTGAATCTATTAAATAACAGCAGTGGGATGCCTTCCCTCTGCTCAACTTAAAAAGAATGGGAAAAACCCCAGATATCTTGTCATATCTTGTCATAACTTACGTGGTTTACAGATTGGCTTCAGTTGACATGGCTGTTCTACACATGAACTGTTATCCAAATGACATTCCAAGCCATCTCCACATCGGTAGTTCTACAAAATCCAAGAGTCGCTCCAACATTATATTAGTTCCCATTTAGTTTCAGTAGAACTCAGAAATATAATGTGAGACAAAATACTCCTTTTGTGACCCTCAAAATGTGTCTGTCTAGATTAGATGAAATTATTCAGAATTGTTCTCTTAAAATAAACAGCGTTGGTCAATTCAACAGCCACATGCAGAAAATATATTTCCACTTAAAAATACATATATTTTTTAATGTAGAAAATCAATTAAACTGTGTCCACGCCCCACAGTGAAACTAATGAGGATTTTAGGATATTTACCATTACCCACCTGCAACATTATTGACCTGCAAAGTGACCACCATAAACCTTTCTGACTTGGTTCCAGTCAACCAGTTTTAAGCACTTTTGCTAGATAGGTCACCCATCTCTGCAGATGACACCCAGTGTCATCTGGAGACACTCTGTAACTTATTACTTTACATAATGTACAATCAATGAAACCATTTTGACTTTTTACCTCACATGGATCATTGCATTGGCACTGGAGACATCCATCTGGTCCTCTGGAATGGCCGTACTCACACTCGAGCTCACACTGGAATATGCCACACAGTTCCGTCACTGAAACGAAAACAACCACATTTTAACTTGGACACTTAGAAACCATGCATAGCACACTGTTACACTGTTACACGCACTCAAATATCAGAACCTAATTAGATACAACATTAAATAAATTCTGAAAAAATATGGTCCGAGCAAAGATTTCAGATTTGTCTTCAATTGGAGTAAATAGTGCAAACAGCAACAGTTCATTATAAACTTTATAAAGCACAATTTATCTTTAAGAGAAAGATTAGTGTGAAAACGAGCGAAACAAGAACGCCTTGCGATGTGTGACTAAGGTGTATAAAACTTGGGCAGAGAGAGAGAAACACTCAAGTTGACTAGATTATAAACACGAAATTTGGTGCCAGCACTGACTTTGCTGTAAATGCTAAATGTTTCAATGGCTTTGAGTCTAGACTTCATCTCTGGCAGCTAACATAAGCAATAAGTAATGTAGCACTTATCGGACAAAAATCATCATCAATAGGTTGCTTTATAAGAACCTCTTGATGTCATTGCTCTTGACAGCTGAAATTACACATTAAGGGGGGTGACTCTACTTATTATCTGCCTACAGATGAACCAACTGTTCTTTCTGAATTCATGTGCCTTTTTCTGCAACAAGTGGAGCAATTTTATGCAGATGTATCTAAACCTCACTGTACTATTAAGCATCTGAATAAATATGTAGACACAAGTGTATGAAATGACGTTAAGCTTCTTAAGCGTCTGTAGGTGCTACCTTTAAGACAGAACGATATGCAGTCATCGTGGCTGTGGAAGTTGTTTCCTTCTGGGTCACATCCTCTGTAGTAGAATGGCAGGCAGTCACCGCTGATCATGTCAAAATACCAGCGGACACTTTGAGCGCAAGACGCACCAACCGCCAGAGACTCGTAGCAATCACCTGGCTTATACAGCCTCGCTCGTCTTCTCATCGTCGTCAACTCATCCTCAACAACAGAGTGTTGTGAGAAATTGCGTTCACACTCGTCGTAGCAGTCGTCCTGCGTCACAAAGTTGTTGTCGTTTCCTTGGCAACCACCATAAATGAACGGCCGGCATTCCTTCAGTTCTCTGTCGAAGTGAAATCTTAGAAAGTCCGCGAAACATGGACCCGGATCACGCGGAGCAGAGCATGTGTCTGAAGGCAAAACATTAAAGTTATTCTACGGCTGCAAGGCAATGAACATACCCATTATACCACCGCACCCCACATAAATAACTTAACATTCACGTCATGCGAAGTGACCGACTCTTGGATCGGAAATCCTTTTGCTCTTGCTTTCATTATGAGAAGGCAATTTAAACTGTTGTCCAGTTACCTCATACCTCAGAGAGCTCTTGACTGACTCACTGTCCAATAAACTTCTGCATCTGAATGTGCGCTTCATAAAAAGCACAGAGATTGATTCCCTTTGTGAAGAAAAGTTTCATAGCAATGGAAACAAAACGTGGTTACCGATTAGCACAGAATGTCACATAAACAGATTAATACTGTATTTGCATTAATGTAAAAAGAAATAGTTTTGGTCTTTTGACATTTCTCGATGAGGATTAACACCGATTCCAATGAATCAGTCAAAAGCAAAAGCAAGAGCAAAAGGATTTCTGATCCAAGATTCGGTCACTTCGCATGACGTGAATGTTAAGTTATGTGGAGCACGATGGTGTAATGGGTATGCTTGTTGCCTTGCAGCCGTAGGGTTGCAGGTTCGAATTCACCTCAAGGCGCTTCGTAGGGACCTTGGGCAAGTCCTTCACTCGCAGCTGCTCAGCGCTTCGGCATAAAACTCCGATTCAGTGTCTGCTCTGTAGTCGGGAGCGCCTTTGAGTAAAAATCTTGAAGGGGGCGCTACAACAAGTGCACATACAAACAAACAAACAAACAAGTGTGCATACAAACATATTTATGGTTTATTTTTATGACATCTTTTAAAGCAACTCACAAAAAGTACACATCATACTAACCTACCTGATGACATAGTTAAAAAGTAATAATGATTTTGAGAGAATACAAATGATGCTAGTGAGAAAGACTGACCGAGATATGCTGACCCACACAGACTGATACAGAAAGACTGATACAGAAAGACTGACCCTCTGTAGATCGACCCAGAGTGACCAACCCAGAGAGACCAGCTCACCTATGGTTGACCATGGTGCTATTGACGAAAGTCAAGAAGCTCTCGAATTCTGCCCTTGAAAAAATATTCTATTTAGAAATCTTTGATGTCAGAAGAAGACTGACTGGACAAATGCAAACGTTGTGTGAAACATTGACTCAACTGTTTACATTACTCTACACTACAGCATGATGACGCAGAGACGAATGATGCTACGAACCGGATTTTTTGTCTGGCGTGACGTGGATGATGAACTCGTGACAAGCGGCTTCACACTCGGCCGATGAGTCGTAGTTGTTTCCGTTTCCCTGGCAACCGCCGTAGTGGAACTGCTGACATCTGGCTTCGAGTTGGTCAAAGTACCAGCGCAACTGGTGCGCAATGCAAGGACCAGGATCTCTCGGCAGAAAGCAACTGCCACTCACATCCACTGAACAACAATCAACATGTTTTTCATCATCATAGCTATTCATTCATGCACGCATGTTTGTGCACAAGTACAATTCTACATATGTCTGCATGCATTTGTATATGCACATGCGATGATGCGCATATGTATGTATATTGCAGCATGTTATGGCGCTCTTTCAACTCATTTGCTGATCACTTAAGATGAAAGGTAGAGTTCTACAAAACGAGATCAAGCAAGTAAATTAGATGTAAAGCTGGAAGAAATCGACGAGCACGACTGACCGGTTGAAGGGGAGTCGGTTGCTTCTGTGGCCGACAATTCACTCAGACCAATTGTTGTCAGACTTTCTTGATCTGTTCTGCTATGATTCATCTGACAATGTCTGATGCACTGGTCCCATGAATCAAACAGATTGCCATTTCCACCACATCCACCATAGAGAAAGCGACGACACGCTTTCTCCGTTGGCTCGAAATACCACATCGGTTGGTAGGCCTTGCACGGTCCTGGGTCACTCTTCAGCAGACAGACATCTGACCAACAGCCACAAAGCAACACAAATAATGAAGGGGCAGTCATCGTTGGACAGCATCATCATCATCAGTCATATCCCGTCTTCAGCCCTTCATCCCATAATGGAAGAAGATCACAGCTGGCTACTTGCAAGGATCCAGCGCATCACACTGCTACCATATTCTACGGTCCAGTGACAGACACAGAGAGACGGACAGACAGACAGTGCTGATAAATGACCTGTTCACCATTCATCACATGAAATCATCTGACTATCAGGTTCAAAATGGAATCATTGGATTAGAGCTCTAGAGTATTACGAACAATTAGAACACCTCTGTTTGCGTGTTCTTATTGTTCGCAGTACTCTAGAGCTCTAAACTGCTACATAAAACAAAGCATCAGTATTATAATTAATCATGCAGTACGTGGCCCCCATCCGACAGGGCAACAGTAAAGAGATTGGAATCCACCTTAGAACATAGCTGTGAGGACAAATGGTAGACTGGAGCCGGTCTCGGTCGCCCTGACCAATAAACCCCACCAAGCTGGGGAGGCAAATAGCATCCTGGCCAGTGTAGTGACCCTCACCAATGTGGTGAGGAACTAGCAACTAGACTGCACTGCACGTGGCATAGAGTGTCTATCAACATAACAATGTGCTAGACATTGGACATGACTCCCAAAGCCTAAGCTATTGGAAACTGGGTTGTAGGACATTAGCCCCCCTGGACATTATCCCCCCCGGACATTGTCCCCCCCGGACATTAGCCCCCCCGGACATATTCCCCCCCGATTTTGCGTAGGACATTAGCCCCCCCGGACAAAGTCCCCCCCTATGTGCAAATCGTAGAATAATGCCGTAACCGATAAGACTTGTCACTGGCAGTCACATGCAAACAAAAGTACTTAGTGTCATTTAGGTCCTAATTGTATCAATAGGCCTAAGCCTAGACTTAGATTTGAAATGAACGAATGGGAATCGTATGTAGGGCCTATACAGTCTATTTGTTTAGTGTCTCACAACAAAGATTTGTTAACGTCAGTTAGGCTATGTTTCAGCTTCCTAGACTTATTAGTGTCATTTCAATTCAAAATTAGATTCAATACATTAGATAAATGAACGAATGGGTATCGTATACAGTAAGTAGGCCTACTTGTTAGTGTCAGTTATGGCTACAACGAAGGTTTATTAACGACATTTACGTATGAGCTTCGTAGACTTCTTAGCGTCGTTTCAGGCCTTTAAAATGTCTTATAATATACATATTAAACCTTCAATTAACTTAGTATATTCCTACAGGATGTTAAACTAATGTGTAATGTATAGATATTCATATAACATAGGCCCATTAATTACATTTTGTGCATCACTTTTAGGTAATGCTATCATATACTGGGGGGGATAATGTCCTACCCCGGGGGGGGATAATGTCCGGGGGGGCTAATGTCCGGGGGGGACAATGTCCGGGGGGATAATGTCCAGGGGGCTAATGTCCGTTTACCTGGAAACTGTGACACCAAGGATCACCATCTATAGACATTAGACAATCTATGGACAATAGACATTCAAAGAAAAGCAGAAGTCCATGGTACACAACCATCATAAAAATGTTTAGCTTTTAAAAAAAATCAAGTTTATGCTTACAGCTAGCACTTGACAAGTTTATGCTTACAGCTAACACTTGAGTTGATAAAGTCGAATTAAACATTTTACATCATGATTTTTGCAACACCACCAGTACTGATGTATATACATTCGTTTAATGAGGAGAAAAGACAGGTCTTGCGGCTTTGATACTGGCCCCTGAAATAGTCAGGGGCCCAACATAAACAAAGGATGAACAAACATACTGGTTGTTGGATCATCTTGAGTATTTACCGGATTGGCCAGGTAGTCTGCTTGCGGGCAGCCTTGCTAGAATTTTACTTCCAGAAGCACAGCTCTCCAAACACTTTTCCATCGTTGCAAATCGGTTCCTGTTGCCTCCGCAGCCTCCCCAGGAAAACTTCTGGCAAGTTGCAAGTGTAGCATTGAAGTAGAATAATTCTGTAAACCACTTGCACGGACCGGGATCACTCGGCAACTGACAAAGATCCACTGCAGAATCAAGTGAATGAAAGAGTCAAAACGAACCAAAAAATCATCTTGCAAATTCTTCTATTCAAATATCTTATTACAAGATGGGATTCTCCACAGCTGCTGGAACTCAAAGTATACATGCAAAGGCATTATTTTTTATTTCTATGAAAATGTTTGCACATGACTCATGTTTTGCAATGTTGGGCTCATTAGGTTTTCTTTTCATCTGCTGGTCATCTGGAATCTGCAGTTGCCTCAATTCTTTGATGTGTCAAACAGGTCTGAACTGAGGACTCTTCATCTAGATTTCAATCATTGCTTCACTTCTTTGTTTCTATGATCTGTGTCCAACTTCTCAACATCTCCTCTTTCTTCTCCAATTCAACTTCTCAACATCTCCTCTTTCTTCTCCAATTCAACTTCTCAACATCTCCTCTTTCTTCTCCAATTCAACTTCTCAACATCTCCTCTTTCTTCTCCAATTCAACTTCTCATCATCTCCTCTTTCTTCTCCAATTCAACTTCTCATCATCTCCTCTTTCTTCTCCAATTCAACTTCTCATCATCTCCTCTTTCTTCTCCAATTCAACTTCTCATCATCTCCTCTTTCTTCTCCAATTCAACTTCTCATCATCTCCTCTTTCTTCTCCAATTCAACTTCTCATCATCTCCTCTTTCTTCTCCAATTCAACTTCTCATCATCTCCTCTTTCTTCTCCAATTCAACTTCTCATCATCTCCTCTTTCTTCTCCAATTCAACTTCTCATCATCTCCTCTTTCTTCTCCAATCGATCGTCAGTTTTGATCGTGATTTCATCTGCACCAAATATCGATCAACATCTTTGAGATGATGATAACGGATCAACTGTCTTAGATGGAAGTCATCAGAGCAGATCAGTTTAAACATTGGCAGTGGGGAAATTCAATCAAGAATCCATAAACAGATTCAAATGTTTAACAAAGCTTCCCAAGATCATTGGTAAATGTCTGAACATTGGTGCAGGTATTAATTTCATAGAATCTGGTTCTGTCCATACACATAAGACCTAATAAATTATAATGGCAGCCATCAACATGTCCTAAGCAAGCATCTCTAATGACGTCCACAGCAGTTACCTTGGAGATTGTACGTCTGTTTGCAGACGATGCTGCAGTCGCGAAACGAACGGAAGCGATTGGCGTTCCCATGACAACCGCCGTACGCGAATGGCAGACAGTTGCGAACGGATGGACTGAAGTAGAATTTCTCAGAAGAATTCGACGAACAATTGCCAGGATCAACCGGTAAACGACAAATATCTAGAAGTAAACAATCATCATTTGAAGCTCAATGCCCTTCATTAACCAAAATGCTTCATATTAAAAATCACTTCTACTGTCCACTTAAACAAGATCTCATGTCAATGCAAACTTGAACATGCTGCTTGACGAAGTTTCTAAAAGAGGTCGCAGTACCCCAGCATGTAGCACAATATTTTTTGGGCATAGGGAATGCTGCTCCCATATTGCATAATGTAATTTATGTACAAAACATTTCCATAGCTCATCGGGTCTCAACCGGGGGCTTACGGACTGCTGGGGTCCTCAGCCATCTGGTTGAGAACCGCTGCTATAGCCCAATCAAAACACAATCAAGAGCACTGCATGCACGGCTAATGATCTAAGCAGATTGAGGTAAACAGAAAAATCTGTGTTGTACTGAAACAATTGTAACCAATATTGTACAAAAGGCAGGTCCTATGAATATGAATATGAGTGAGGAAGACCGATGAGCTTGCATTGAATGCAGAAGTGCAGAGACTGTTAATCTCCACAGTAAATAGAGAACAGTGACAGACTGTAAAGTGGTTGATTCGACCTTAATAATTTTTTGGCATATATTAATATTCTGATCATCGTGGATCTTCCAAGTAGGATGATCTTCACGATCGATCACTGGAATGGCATCGTTTAAAAGACACTTCACCTTCTGTGAGCATACAGAGAGAAAAAAGGAGCTACATAAAAGGAGAGATGCATAAATGTCTGTGTTCTGCTAACCGATGACTGAGCAGACTCCTTCACATTCTCTGCGCGTATGAAACTTGTTGTCGTTTCCTTCGCATCCACCAAACGTAAACGGTTGACATTGGCCGAGTTCGTAGTTGTAATGCCATCTGGTGATAGGAACGTTGCAAGGACCTCGGTCGACAGGAAGAACACAGATCACTACGAACACAACACACACACACACACACACACACACACGACTGCAAATAACCAATATGTGTGATAATTCACATAAATACATAATTCTATCACAATTTACCTAATTAGATTTGCTGATTAAAGACGTCTCCAGAGTGTGGTAGAGAGGAGTCATCAAAGTGAAGTGGGTAATTCCCATGAAGGATGCCCACATTTCAATATGTTCCATGGGAATTAATTTAGTTTAACCCCTTGAAGTTGAAGAGAACAGTTTTCAAAGAAATGCTTATAAACGAGTGGATGCAGAGAATTGATGGTTGACAGATTTTCATGCAGATCATAAGGTGGTTGCAGAAGGAAGGCCGCCGACCAACTGAGAAGATTTTGCATCATTGAAGTCAGTGCAGATAACAGAGAAGAAGTTCATGACGAGACAGAACAGAGAACAGCCAACCTCGGAGACGGGGCAGCAGAGCTTCGTAAGCACTCAGAGATCCCAAACAGAATTCAGTGCGCTGGGAAAATACACAGTCAAAGTAGTATGTCCCGCATTAAATGCAAGACATCAGCAAATATTGAAATGCCACCAACAAGTCCATTCGCAAATGCATGACATGTTCAAACCATTTAATGTGGCCCAAAGGAAGCTCATTCAGCAACGTCATATTGGTAGCATATAAGCACAGCTGCCCATCCACTGTTTTCAATAAGTCCACAGTTGGGTGACCATTTTCAATTGAATTCAGTGTTTGTATTGTGTAAGGGCAAACATTTAATAATCAATTGTAACAATAGCAGTAAACAATTAGATGAAAAAATGATGAAAATGATGCAGTGATAAATGGAATAAAGGAGGAGACAAAGTCGAACCAAGACTGAGTGGAACGCCTTGTTCCGATCTGCATGCAGTGTTACACTGGTACTCTGCCATGAAGCGGTTGGCGTTTCCACCGCATCCGGTGTAGTGGAAGAGAAAGCACTGGTCAACGGTAGCATTGTAGTACCAGACCCTGTGCTTCTTTTCACAGTCGCCAATTGACATCGGCAGATAGCAAAGATCTTCAAAAGAAATGGACAACACACACAAACCGCATCACTTCACAGTCAGTGTCACTGCAATGTACAATTTATTTCTATTATTTTATTTATTTCAGAAATTTATATGGCGCCTCTTCAAGGTAGGCTACTCAGAAGCGTTCCCAGCCCAACCACGGCTAAATAAAACAGTTTTTAGGTTCTTAAGGAACAGAGCGGAGTGACCTCTGGTACATGTATCATACGTACATTACATAAATGCATTCACAATATGCTGGAAATGTGAGGAGGTTTAGGGTAATGGTCCAAAGAGCGTATGATACAATTTCAAAGGTCCACTCAACCTCTTTCCATGTCGAAGAGGACATTGGTAAAACGAACAGTAGGAGGGCATTATGGGATGGGTGCCTTGCGTGGCTGTCAAGGCGTTAAATTCCACTCCTGTAATTATAATAATTTGTTATCATCCGTTCCTACTATGAATGGTAACCATATTGAGTTTTGTTAGTTTGAAATTAAACCAAGATAATATTATATTATGTATGCAGACATAAAAATCTCTTTAACAACCAGATCCATCACTCATCTAAGTAATTTATGCTCTGAATGGAGCACTACAATTAACTATTATTATTATTATTTTTAATGCCCAAGGTATTTAGGATCCGTCAGGAACTTAAATATTAATTAAGAACAGAATATTATTATGTTATTGTCATTATTATTATTTATTATTATTATTATTACTATTACTACCATTATTATTATTATTAATATTAATATTACTACTATTAATATTATTATACACCTGTTCACTGACAAGAAACAATAGTGTATTACATAGATGGAAGCAGAATTCTGTTGTACCTGGTTTCTGTTTGGATGCCACAGCGCAACCCGCCTCATCTGGTCCTCTGGCTGCGCTGAGTCCATCTGGACAGCAGCCAAAGGGTGAGGCTGAACAAGGACCAACCAGCACCTGCTGTTCACTTGTCAAATGGATGCTCGATGGAGCAGTCAGCATCCCATTGTCACCCAGATTTAGACGAGAAAGAAAAGGCGTTGATGAGTCACGATTTAAATCAGATGCCGACAGATTATTGTCATCATAACGAGACAAAATCAATTCAGATGTGACGTTGTCATCGTCCTTCATGTCACCAGAAGCAGACTCTTGGTCAGCTTCCGTGGTCAACGTCACATCAGAGTTAAGGTCTGCTGGGTAAGAAGCGTAAGAATCGTTTGTGTGTAGCATCCATGATGCAGTCGTCATATCGGAACTGTTGTTTGCAGATTCTAAACTAGAATCAGTGGAATAGTTTGACAATTCTGTGATGGTTAGATCTTCGAAGGAGGAGGAGGAGGAGTTACAAGCTCCATTTATTGTTCCATCAGACTCATGACAAGACGAAGTTTGATTGTCTGATTGACAGTTCAATCCATCACCACCTGCACATCAAACACACAGATCATGCAATCACTCAGTCTTAAGTCTCATTCTTACGCTGCTGCAAATGATACACACTAATGTCAAAACATGGAAATTACAACAAAGATAAAATGATGCCAGTGGTGTTTTGGTGCTCATGCATGTCTGTGGTGTGTGTGGATTAATTCAAAGAGATTATAAAGCATTACATAGCATATGATAGTAGACAGCAGAGTCATTTATATTGAAGCTGGAAGGACAAGGAAAGACACATCGAGGTATAAAGGCACTGGCAATCACCGGCCATGTCTTAGATGCATCTGACGAAAACCATAGAGGCATCGAGACAAAGAATGATACAACGTCAAATGCAACGCTTCGTTCGTCTGTTTCGAGTATCAGTTGAAGACGATGCAGTTTAGCATCCATCATCGTCAGCTCTAACTGATAAGCACGGTAGGAAATTATATTCTTCATAGCATACAAGAGAAATAGATGTTCAAGAGAAATAGATGTTCAAGAGAAACAGGTGTTGAAGAGATATAGATGTTCAGCATGATTCAGTACAAGTAGATTTGAGAATAGTGGTCTATAGCGACATAATTATACGATTACATGGATCTGATCTGTTTCCAGATTCGTCCGGTAGCAGACATCCAGTCACGTGATCTGGACCATTCGATGGAGTGATCCCGTCTGGACAGCATCCATATAGTGACAATGAACAGAGACATCCTTTCTTCTCAGCATCTGGTGATGCAGTCTGATTGTCTGGACAACAGCCAAACGCTGTATCCTAGAACAACAATCAAGTCAAAGTACGTCTCTCGTCTAGATACGTAGTTAAGGATGCTGACTTGAATGCAGCTTAGTCTTGGTGCACTTACTTACTTAGCCCCCCAACCCTCGTGCACGTCTGTGCTCTGGATGTGCTTTGTGTTAATGTCTTGCACATCAGACACTGACATGACAGAAGTCACTATACAATTTTTAAAAATATGAAAAAATATTAATGTACTGCACAAAATATTGCAGATTAGATGCCATCTACCATAGAAGAAGTTGGTTCACACCTGTGATAGCCGGTTAGCACTCTCTAGCACAGTATGCTACAAACTCAGTACAATATTAAACACTCCAATGCTACTATATTATGCATTAATACAGTGTTGGACTCTTTGGTGCGTTAAGTTACTTCATCGAAGCTTTGCAATTCACAGTATACCTGAGCAACCAGACTCTTCTTTAATCTGCCATGATTTAATTTTTAAACTGGAGAGACTCATCATCAGTTTCCATCACTGCTTACTTAACAACGCAGCCACACTTCGCTTCCAACCTTGATAAGGAGAAACTTTTTACCATGATTGCAATTGATGATGAGTTGATGCTTTGAGTAGCTTATAATAACAATACCACACACTTAGATTAGATCAGAATTGGTTAGATCAGAGGTTAGTATTGTATTGTATAAAAACATTAATGAAACATTTATAATAAACATTTATAATAAAACATTTATAATAAAACATTTATAATAAAACATTTATAATAAAACATTTATAATAAAACATTCATAATAAAACATTTATATTACCTTGCAGTCGACGATTGGTGGACATCCTTCCGCAAACGGACCATCGGCTGACGTCATCTGATCAGCACAGCAGCCAAACTCTGAGTGCTGGCAGAATCCAAACGGAATGGCATCATCCATTGGACAACCAACCATGTCCGGTCCATCGGCTGGAGTTATGCCATCCGCACAACAACCAAACTCCAAATCCAGACAACTCCCAGCTCCATACGGGTCATCTGAAACCAATTCATAATTATTCAAAACAATAAACATGCAATGAAATAATGCGGAAACCTTGGCTGATATGAAATGAAAAAGTCATAAGACAAAAATGCTGAGTGATAGATCTACAATGGATGGGGGAGGGGCCTTTAAACAACTGAATGCACATCACAGGAGCTTTCATGCATAATTTTAATTCGCTGTGTCCAATTCATGCATAGCCTTTCTTGTCAATATACTTGAAATATGAGGTAAATTTTCAGTATGAATCTCTGTTTAGCCATGGTTGTGTCGGGAGCACTTCTGAGTAGTTACTCTCAAGTGAAGAGGCGCTATATAGATCTTTGGAATGAATGAATGAATGAATGAATGAATGAATGAATGAATGAATGAATAGTAAAACTGTATCAGTAGGTGTTCTTTGATTTCTCTCTTCTGCTGTTGCTATTCAGCGTTAATTACTGACCAGGACACGGTTGAAGGTTACAGTCCTCGACTTCAATTGGTACGTTGCTTGTGTTGCAGAGCGTCCAGTTGATGAGTCTTTCCCCAATGAGGCACCACACGAAACGCCTTCTCTCACCTTCACCACAGATGGCTGAACACTGCAGCAACCATTTCAGTTGATCAGTGACATTCCAACTGTTCATCTGGTATCTTAACTATAAATAGCTGCAATGTCATCGTTCTAGCACTGCGTTCTATTCCCTTCTTCTTTATTAAACAATGTAGTTATTTTAATGAAAACACACCATCGATTTATTCTATTCAGCCCTAAAAATGCAGACTTCAGAGAGTTCCGCATTTGTACTTACAAAAGTCCTTCATGTGAAACAGGGACGGGTACAGAAATTGTCATCATCATCGTCGTCATCAATCAATCAATCATAATTTATATAGCGCCCCTTCAAGGTAGCTACTCAGAGGCACTCCCGGCCGAGATCAAGCAAAAAAGCCTACAACAGTTTGTGAAATTGAGAACAGCTTGGGAGGTGTCGCATAGTCAGAGGAAGTCTATTCCAGGTTGTTGGACCAACCACAGAGAACGAACGCCTCTGCATTGTTGCAGAGTGAGTGAAAGGAACCATTAAGTCACCACATGTGGACAGCAGAGCACAGTGCGGGCGGTCTATGCAAGTTGAAAGGGGGAGGCAAAGCTCACATAGATAAGAGGGTACCCAGCTTGATAAGCATCACCACACCAAAGATGTAATCCTAAATATCATGATGTACATCAGCATCATACTTTGCTTAATTACCTTATGAAATTTATTACTGAATATAGTCATAACTGTTTCTATGATTTGCAAATTACAAAATTTATGCAAAATCCTAAACATTATCCTAAACATGTCCTACGGACTCTTGCATTCGTAGACACCATGTCAGGAAAATGCCGCAACTGTCAATGATTAGAATCGTCATCATCATCATCATCATCATCATCATCATCATCATCACCGTCGTCATCATCATCATCATCATCAATGCTTTTTAAATATTATACACAACATGAAATCAATGACAAAACATTCTTAGTTTAGTGAGAAAAGTGTTGAGACGAGAATTCAGACCTTTCCAAATGAACTTGTGATCCAAACGCCACGACATTCGTCCATTTGACATTCGCGTTCCTCCTCCATCTTTTCCTTTGGGACGCAGCTGTTGTCTGGCAAATAACGCAACTGACGTTCTTCCTCATCCTGCTCCGCAACTTCCTCTATCGCACAAAACACTTTTCGAAATTGCTTTCCACGTCCACATGACACGGAACACTGAGGCGTTAGACAAAAACATACACAACATTTACTTGTGAAGATGCAAGTAACAACACGCGTGGAAACAAGGAAGTTTTTGCTTTCAGGTTTTAATGTATACAGAAAACAGTATCATTGTAAAATTTATGGAAATGTCCATTTTAGGTAGAATATTTTCTCTGGAAATTTGTTTATCAAATAGATTAGTACTCTAATTTGCGCATCATAGAAGCAGTTATGACTATATTCAGTAATAAATTTCATAAGGAAATTAAGTGAAGTAACATTAACGTTTGCACAAGCGTTAGTTTCTTAACTCGTAGATGGGTGCACGAAAATGCTCACGTGTTGTAATTAGATGCATGGTATGATATTCAATTTTTACTCAAATCCTAAAAGTAGCGGGTTATAATATACTCACACACGTGTGTAACATACGAGTGCGTGTTATATCTACAGAAATACGGGTACTCTGTCTTAGTACATACAGATTAGGCTACGGAAGAGTACTGAGCTCTTTGAATTGTGCATAAAACATGTACTTACTAAACATGCAAACTATTAATTATCCAAACACGCAGCTCAACTTACTCTCTGAATCCAATCTAATGACTGATAGCAACATTGTAATAATGCACTTGGAATCAATCTGTGAAACCAACATCAATGATCCTGATACATTGGTGAAGTCTGGCTAAAACCCCAATAGGCCTACTCTATATGCAACATAATTCACAGTTCACACAACATCTTAATGAAAATGAAGAAATAGAGTCAGCCATTAAAGAAACACAATTCAAATGGGATCTCACTTCGTTCCAATCTGAAGAAAACCATTTCTCTCTTCTTCTGCTCTCTGCACAGCGCATCTGTTTCATACAGAGTCTTCTGTCAACAGGTTGTCTTGTCAGATCACAGTTGACATTTGAATGATGTCTACCGTCTTTCCCAACGCACAGGACAACGCGCGTTTCAAACTGCTGATCACACGATTTGTTGCACTGTTACAACGTAAGTCAACATTTGAAAAAATATTTACAAAGCAGATCCAATAAAAGAGAGATCAGTTTACGCTAATTTATCTGGTCAATTAAATGCAGACCAGAAAATTGTTTGAGACATTTGACATTGTTTTATTTGGCCAAAATTGGATGATCCAATCATTCTTTTCGTATATATTATGCTAGTTAAGAATTTATTGTCCATGAAACTGCTTTATTTTATTATCTGTAATGAATGAGTTGGCTGTCAAATAAAATGTTATGTTATGTTATTCTAATGTCAACTGATTAGCCTAAGAGCCTAAATGTCAAATCATCCATTTCTGATTTGTAGGCCTAAGGAGCTGGATGGTAGGAACTCCTGAGCAGTTCAGCTGGTAAACACCTGATTGTGCACATTAAATGACAAAACGAAATTTCCCTCATTTCACTGAATTAATCAATTAATTAGCTAATTATTCTCATTTGCAAGCTGACAAAAGTAATGGAAACAACTTGAATGACTTATTTCTGATTGCAGCTCCATTACCAGGATACACACGGCATTACACACAGAAACAATCAGATGGAGACACACACACGCACGCACGCACGCACGCAGCCAGACAGACAGACAGACCAGAGATGATGTTCCTGGCAGCAGCATACAATAACAGACCATGGAAATAATCGTCTCTCTGATGTCGCCACTTTATTGTGTGCCGACAATAATTTTGAAGATCTAAATTACGTTCATAAAATGCGTCAGTTTGAGGTGCGACACATCCAACTCAGATCATGTCTTCATAGTTATCACCGTAATCTCTTTTAGAGACGCAGTACAACTTTTCTTTTAGTGATGCACTGAACTGCATGTCAGCTGGACTCAACTCACCCCAGACCATGAAGAGACAACCCAGTCGACCCCAAAACACGATCCCAGGTCACAGCGTTGGTGTGAGGCTGGCTTCTTCTCAGCTGCAGTGGAGCACATGTGATCAGGTAGAGCAACCAGATTGGTTGACACAGAAACATCAGTGCACCAGACTTCTCTCGACTGGTTTCCAGCTCCACAGGAACTGTTACACTAAAGGGGGCAGAAAGAAATGTGACAGATCATTTGATCAGCTTCAATCATTGCTCTGTTTTGTCTTTTGAGAAAATAGATAACAACCATTCAATGAATTAAGTCTGCCTTTTGGCATTGGCCACAGCTCACTTACATTGGAAATCCGATTTAACAGAGTGAAACGCTAAACCAGACCCAATCAGCAAAACAAAAGTCAAATAATATCTTCAGACTAACCACTTTCACCTCAACCGAACTCCATATAATTTCCATCGTATTTCAGATAAAATTTACAAGGGTTGAGACGTTGACATACCATCAATTTTAAAGGGAGTAAAACTATTCCCATCTGATTATTTTGCTACCATAATATTATATTACTTGCACTAAAACATCAATAAGTTGTGGTCCTTACATTGCCAAAATTTATTGCTTGTCACCAATTTATCATACTTGTGACTTGTCTGCTTGCAAGTTGCCAGTTGTTGTTGAAAGATACATCATAGGAATCACAGGAACTGATATATATGATATTTATATATATACACCGTGTCTCAATAAAAACTGTGCCAAATTGTTTCTGTCAGAACTTCGTCAAATTTTCACCAATCTTAATAACTTTTGGCAGGTAGATGGCAAAATGGCTGATATTTTATGCCATATATGAATTTTCCACCTCACCTGACTCATACCACCGCACTACCTTGTTAAACACAGATGTTCCAATTTCTCATATAACGCTTAAATTTTAATACTTCCAACAAACTATCTGACGACTGAATTAGCACGCAATAAAATAAAATTGCTGAGTTTCTTAATTGTTATGACAGATCTGCTTAAAGGTGTTAGAATTGGTGCTCGAAATGTGCCCTGCATGCACGGACACAAGCGCTAAGACGGCGACGCCACTGGTCGATAGCACCATCAACGATCGACTGGTCAAAGCGCGCCCACTCGTCGATCAGACGCGTTTTCAGTTCGTCAACACTGTCTATTCTGGACCGGTAAACCTTCTCCTGCAGCACACTCCATATGCTATAGTCGACCGGGTTGAGATCTGGTGAATTCGGCGGCCACAGAGTTGGAGGAATGAAGTCGGGCGTCTCTCGCTCCAGGAAAGAGACGGTGTCGCGCGCTCGATGCGCCGGGGCGCCATCCTGTTGGAAGACAAAATCCTCGCCCTGGGATAAGCGGCGTATGTCTGGCAGTAGCTTCTGGGCAAGAAGGTTGTCGCGATAGTATGCCCCATTCACTTTTAACATCTGTCGCCCTCTAGCGAATTGATTGACGTTATATGAGAAATTGGAACATCTGTGTTTAACAAGGTAGTGCAGTGGTATGAGTCAGGTGAGGTGAAAAATTCATGTATGGCATACAATATCAGCCATTTTGCCATCTACCTGCCAAAAGTTATTAAGATTGGTGAAAATTTGACGAAGTTCTGACAGAAACAATTTGGCACAGTTTTTATTGAGACACGGTGTATATATAAACCGCTTCCATTACGCAGGCTTAGACTATGCTACTCATGATTAGGCTAATTAGGGCCTAATATTGTAACATAATTATATATGCCTATGTCATTTGAGAATTAGCTGTTGTCTGCTACAAAGAGTCAAATAGCTAGCAGGACTTTTTTAACGTGCAGTTGTACACAAAATGTGCAGTTCTAAACGGATTTGTGCAGTTGTAGAAGCACTTCTGTACAGTTAAAACTAAGTTAGTAAAAATAGGTCGTTGTCCTCCGATTGGAAGTAATTTACCATGGAGGATGGGAATGAAAAGAATGGTTTGTGCAGTTCTAAAAATACCTTTAAAACAGCCCTGTAGCCTAGGCTACTGAACGTTTCTTGTCTCTCGTTAACTTTCTTTGCAGAGATCAATTGATCATGTAAACTTACTCGGTATTTCATTCTATAAACTACAGTTTATTTAGGCTATAAGCTTGTAATAGTTCTTGTTGGGTAGGATTCTTGTAGCCTAGACCGATTCTACATAATTATATAGCCTATAATTATGTCGACTTTGAATTGATCTTCCTATTAGTCTAAGATGACGTTATGAGATTGCTAATTGCTAATTTCGATCGATTGCTGTTAACGTAGGGATGATGAATATTCCTACCTCTGACCATGGTCCAGTGAACCACATCACGTGACTCGATCCATCGCATGACTGAAGACTTTCTGGCTTCTCACTGACCGCCGTACAAAGAGATGGAGACTGGACCACCACCACCACAGAGTCATTCACCGTCCCATCTCCTCCTCCTCCTCCTCCTTCTAATTCCTCCCCTCCCTGGCAACTGACGGAGCGGGTCCTAACGAAGCCACTCCATAGGAAACAGCCACTCCAATCAGAGATATTCCAACTGGAAAAAATATAATATACATATTGCTCACGCTAATGCATGGTGAAGCTTGGCGCCGTGATGGTTGGTTGTTGTTATGGATGGTGTCGTCATTAGATATAGGCTACTCTCCGGATATAATATAGTAGGCCTTATAATAACACGTGTACGGGCATTCTTTACTGAACAACGCGAGATGTTGGTAGCTCGGCGGACTATTAATTATAGCTGACTGCAGTCCTGAACCGATAACGAATGTTGAGAGAGCTACAATCATCCATGAGAATCTTAGGAGTCACTCTTCAAGACAACTTGCGAGTTTCTCAACATTTCCCTCTATGCGCTGCGCATTCTTAAGACCCATGGACTGTACTCCAATTAAGGCCATGCATACAGTACGTTGCTGAGGCTACTATAGGTCTACTGCATGTGACTCGCCTCATGTACAGGGTGCGCCAAAAAAGACCCCCCAAAAAGACTTAGGTTGTTTGCCAATATTTTTGCCACAAGTAAGAATTTCGGATTGAAAGTTTACAGGCTTATAGACAATTCATATTTACACACGATGGCTAGATTTCATCAAAATATTTCAAACAGAACAAAAGTTGCGCCACTTTTAGTGAGGTCACCCACCGTTTTTTTTTGACGATTCAAAAACGCGACGCAACGAAAAAAGTTACAAAAAACCAATCTAAATAGTCCGGCCAATACCTTGGCCAAAAGCAAGAATATCGAAATGAAATTTTACAGGCGTATAGACAATTCATATCTGCACATGATGTTCAGATTCCATCAAAATATTTCAAACAGAGCAAAAGTTACACCACTTTTAACTTGAAAGTGGTGTAACTTTTGCTCTCAAAAAACGTTGAGTGACCTCCTTAAAAGTTTTAAGGAGGTCACCCAACGTTTTCTGACGATTCAAAAACGAAACGCAACAAAAAAAGTAACAAAAACACGATTTTTGTTCTCATCTCAAATATTTGTTATCAAATATAGCCTTAATTTTGCCAGATGATCATTATTATTACTATTAGAAGAAGCAGCTGGTACCAGCTAGCGTAGCTGCGCGTCACTGAGAAGTCACTTCGCAAGATGACAATCAAATTGGTAAATAAGATAAATTGGTAAATTGGTAAATAAGATAAATTGGTAAATCTGTCAGATTAATCAACAAGTCCATCAAGAACTTTGCAAAGAGACTCAAAAGAAGTTTTGGCACTGGTGGTGGGCAGGGGCGGATCCAGGGTGGGACCAAAATGGCCATGGCCCCCCATTTAAAAATTGCATGGGAGTCGGATGGGACGTGGCCCCCATTTGGTTTCAACAAGCCATTAAATAAATGCAGCGGGAGAGAAAAACAGGATACCAGGCGGGGGCCATTAAAGAAATCGCATGGGACGTGACCCACATTTGATTTACCATACTCCCCGATTATGATGACCGACGACTAAACAAACAAAGAAGGTCATCAACTTTTTGGCGGCTAAATTTGTATCTTTTCCCCGAAAATTTGGACGAATGACTAAAAAAATGTCATCATTTTTCTCGGCGACGAAATTTTTCCCCTGTCCCACCAACAAGACCAAAACTTTTGCCCCCCCCCTTCGAAAATTTCTGTTCGTCTGACAACAGTTATTTGAGATGAGACTTAATAAAATCGTGTTTTTGTTACTTTTTGTTGTGTTTCGTTTTTGAATCGTCAAAAAACGGTGGATGGCCTCACTAAAAGTGGTATAACTTTTGTTCTGCTTGAAATACTTTGATGAAATCTGACCATCATGTGTAAATATGATTTGTCCTTAAGACTGTAAAATTTCATTTCGAAATTCTTACTTCTGGTCAAGATATTGGCAAAAAACCTAGGTGGAATTTTTTGGCGCACCCTGTATGCATCGCCAGCGTGGTGGGGGTTCACTACAGCCGAAGACAGACACAACATTCGATTTTGTCCCTATTGCTTTTGAAACACTTGGTCCCATGAACAGATCAGGCTTTGAATTTTTAACTGAACTTGGCCGGTGTCACGAAATATAGCATCCCCCGTATTAATCGTATCCCCCAAATTAAGAAAAGTCGAAAAAACCATTTCCGCGTGTATTTTTTTTTGCAAATTAATTTTCATCTGCTTTGTTTTGACCAATGACACTGTGGCGTTTCAGCCACAAGACGATAAACTCCGACCGGCCGCCTTGTCAAACTGAAGCTGGAGACAGGCAGGAGCCACGGTGACGCTCCTAAAGCAGCCCAACCGTGTAGTTAGAGTCATTAATAGGTAAGGCCTAATTTCCCCTAGCAGAAATGCGCTACGAAAATATGCGCTATTAAAGCGCGACCACTGCGTTATTAGAGCGCGACCGTTAAGTAATGCCTGTAGAACACAGCTGGAAGCAGGCGAGAGCGAAGATGAGGCATTTATAGCCGAATCGCTATGGAACGCTCTTAGGTATTTTAGTACCCGTAGAATAATTAATTTTCTGGCCTTCCAATAATCTTAATTTAGGGCGTAGGTTATGTAGAAGTCGTTTGGGAAGCGATAGAAAGAAACCCGGTGACGATCCGACAATAAATGGATTTTTGGCGAATTATCCAAGATTTTTCACATGCTGAAAAATCGTGCTAAAACAGTGATATTCCGGTGGAATAAAGCCTGCCACACGGTGCTCTGCTATATATGTGGAGTAATGGCGATTACTCCATGGGCAATGAATATTAACTCTGTTCGTTTCATTGCTCTCCACGCAGTCCTGGCACATTGAATTGACATTGCTACGTTGGTTTGTTGGTGTCCAAACGCTTTCTGGTGAATTTGACGAGAAATATTGTATCCGAATCGAATCCGCACCCGCGGAGGTTAAACGTTTACCTGCGGTGACGATCGAACGGCGGCCGACTGGGCATCGCCCCGCTTCGACGCACCAGGGAGAGTTGGTGGTGGCTCATCCCGTCTCACTTGTAACTGTCTCCTGGCATTTACGGCGCGAGAATTTCGACCCGCTGAGTGCTTGCAGCGTAAAACAAAGCAGTGTTATCGCACGAATTTGAGAATAGCAAGGCCTCCCGCCTTCGCGAGTGACCTGGACTTTCGCAGTTGTCAGCGACTGAGTTCCCATCGCGCCGGAGAGCGCATCTTACGACCTCGTCACCTAAGACAGCACCCCGTGCTGAGCTCGCATGTCTATAAAGAACGCCAGGAGATACTCTTCGTGGTGAATAGTGATAGCCATTAACTGGTGAAGGGATCAGGCCCGGTGGGGTAGCTTTCAGCCCTGTCCGCCCTGCCCTTGCAGCTAACACTTCGAGCGCGCAACCGTAGATAAGCGGTAAGGCCTCGTCTGTTGAACTTGAGTTACCTGTTGTTAGTACATATATTTTGCCGCCAGGCGAGATCAAGAGTATACGGCCTCTCGAACTTTGCAGTATACGAATTTCTTTCCTCTTGTGACAAATGACTTTTCCATTGGGGTGAAGCCTCGACCGAGTTAACCGCCGCGCCGGGAGAGCGCAGACTTGGACCGTTGCAGTTATCATACCGACGACTCCTCGTTGGTGTTCACTGCAGGTCGACAAGACACGTTTTCTGAATAATAATATAGCGTATACATTTCGATCCAGCATCTGCTGCTGAGCGACGGGTCCGGTCTCGTAGGACTCAGCCCCCTACGGACCTCGGCCACGCCAGCGAGCGCCTCGCCGCGAAAGCGGTTAATATTAACATACGGGTTAGGGTGAAACCCGCCAAACTACAGAGACGCTTCGGCTCTACGGTCCGGAGAAGAATACTGGTTGCCTACGATCGGAAAGCGGTGTTGGTGACTGCATTGAAAGCTTCCACACCGTCCGGTGCATCTCGCTTGGACACCGTCCGCCCCGGACGTGCCGTCATTCAGTGTCGCGGGCGCTGCCCGGACGATCGACGCCTCGTGCGCTCAGTGTATCTTTCGTCATTCCAGCTTGGCTGTGAACTTTGATTCGGATTTAGTGGCACCTTGAAAACAATACACCGGTTTCGTTGGTTGTTGGTTTGCCTCGGACCGCGCGTTGGATTGAGGGCTCAAAGTTCGTCGCGCCTTCTATTCCCCGCGTGGCCGACCGCCGGCAACGAGTCTTCGGGCGGCGCACATTCTGCCTCGGCGGATCGTGTAAAACCCATTGCCGTTGACTACGTCAGTGTTGAGTGAAATACCGAAGCAGAATACTACCAATCGAAAACTTGGGTGAAGTACGTCCCTTCGGGAGCTGTACCGATCCCTGGCCGAAGCGACATCGACTCCGAGTCCTGGTGTCCGTCAGTGGCCTACTCGGTGAAATTTGACTCTACAGTGGTGAAACCTGCATCAGATCGTGCGCCGCATACGGTTTGCCCGTGAAAGTGTCGAGAGAACTGGTCTAGCTCGTCCCGTTCGAGAGTTAGAGCCGAAAAAGTGAATTTGCCTGGAGAGTGGCGAAAGTGCGTTGCTGTTCTGTTCGCGTGCTATCCCAGCGGTCGCCCGGACGAAGTGGTTGCGCACTGAATAACTTTGCATCCTGTGATCGGATCGTTTCGAACTAAGCGACAATCTAGTTCATCTCGACGAGTAGAAGACATCCCCTGTGAGAGGTTTGTCTGTATCTGTTACGGTTTCAACGGTATAGTCTGGAGGAGACGCCTCGCGCGTGAAAAGGACTTAGTCGATTTTCTTGATCTTTTCGCCTGACGCCGCGAAGGCCGACAGCGAACGTCCCGGTCTCCGAGAAACTTTGTCATCTGTCGTCCGATTCGTTCAATCTTGGTGTCCTATTCTGCCGTGCTTAGCAAAAAGGCCGTATCTGCAAAAAGTTCATTTCGAGATAAATGGAAAAAACTAAAATTGAAAATGCCGCGACTTATTTAAAAAGCTACAGTTCTCGTTTTCTCAGATATGAAACGTCTTTTTATTTCAAAATTTTTGGCATTTTTATTTTTTTAATTTTTTAATTTTAAATGTGATAAAATGTGATAAAATGCAGATACTGCCTTTTAACTATAGACAGGCTAGGAACTTTGTGATCGCAATGCTTAGTAAGAAAAGCGTATCTGCAGTAACATGAAGGGCAAATCTTCGTCAGCGACAATTCGACCCAAGAAGTAATATTTTCTCAAAATTTCCGTGGCGGAAGATATTCGTGGAATTTCGTGCACGTGTCAACCTTGGCGCATGCGCATTGTAACAATTTATTACTTCTTATTAATTGGCGCTGTGAAGGTCCTGTTGGGTCGGTTTAGGCGTCGTAGAAATTGGTTAGGGTCTGGTTAGGTGCTGTAAGGACCGATTACTTTCAGGACTACAGTTACATTCGTCACTAGAACAATTTAAAAAGTCTTCCGCCGCAGAAGTAATTTCTCCATGCGTTGTGTGGCGGAACATTCCGCTGCCGAAACACCATGCAAGTAGGTTTGGCGTCGATAAAGTAGGTTAAGTGCTGTAAGGACCGATTTGCTTCAGGACTACGGCAAGTTTCGACACTAGAACATGTTAAGAAGCCTTCCGCCGCAGAAGTAATTTCTACATGCGTTGTGTGGCGAAGCCTTCCGCCGTAGAAACACCATGCAAGACGGTTAGGCGTCTTTTAAGTAGGTTAAGGTAGACCTATGGTCAGATATTTTCAGGACTAGGGTTAGTGCCGTCACTAGAACATGCTAAAGCCTTCCGCCGCAGAAGTAATTTCTTCGTACGTTGTGTGGCGGAACATTCCGCTGCAGAAATACTATGCAAGAAGAAATGAACTTTGAAAAGTCATTTCTTTAGACACTGAAAGGGGAAGAGTCGGTCATATGTGCCTAACTGATTCTACAAATGATTTGCACACCAATTCAAATTTCCCTCTCTTTGTACAGCCTCTTTTTTGTAATTGCCGTTTCCCCCATGCTTTTGGGGCAGATTTATACTGGTAGAAACCGCATAGGCTTACCTGTGCATAATCTGTATATTAATAATTATTTGTTTCTCATTCTGTCAAGCAATTTTTATTGCTGTTTTATTTGTCATGTTGTTAAATACCCTTGGTTATTAGTATTCTGTGGATTTCGCTATCTTTAAAACTGTAACAAGAATATAGCCAGATTTCAGTCATTCTATCACAGAATTAGGCAAACCATGTTTAGTTAACAGCAACATGTGTCAGTCTTATTTAGTCACAAACACCAAAAATTAGATAACTTCCACATGAGCAATCATGGGCAATTGGGCATCATTGTACCGCAATTGTCCATTTGTAAACCACTTCTCTCGGTAAGAGCTGTCACAGGAGTCATGAGTTACCAGCAGCAACTTATGTTTCATTAGTCAAAATATCATTAAATAAAATCTACCATAACTGGTTTACAATGAAAAATGTCTATTTCACCTATGCATGATGAGTCATGAGTTACCAACTGTAACATATTATCTGTTTTATTCAGTTAAAGCTTAATTTAGTCAAAATAACACCAAATCAAACAAACTTTGTACGCGAACTCTGTAGGTAAACACTGTCTACAATGAACAAAGCATGGGCATAATTGTATTGTATTTGCCCACTTGTAAAGCTAGAATGATCTGGACAGCGTTATAGTGTTATGTAACAGTCATAATTCAATTAGTGAAAACCAATTAAGAATTGTGTTAATTTCACATTTTGTTTATAAAACCTGCAAATGTTATTTTGCAACGAAAGCGACCTCTGCAAAGAACAGCGCCAAGTTTTAACTTTGGATTTTTATTTAGTAAACTTGACGGGTTGATGTCGTAGAGCCTTGAAAACTGTGAACTTGGTTCGCTCTTCGTCCATCTTTGTACTTGTAGCCTTGTACCGACATGGTATAACATTGCGGGTTGATGATGTTGTTGCGCCTTGAAAACAGGAAACTTGGGGCGGTCTTCGTCCACCTTTGTACTTGTAGCGACATGGTGTAACATTGCGGATTGAGGTAGTCATAGCACCTTGAAAACTGGGAACTTGGGTGTGTCTTCGTCCACCTTGTACTTGTAGGAACATAGTTACATAGCGAGAATCCTCTCCAACCTGCTCGAGTGCAGTGGTAAGTCGGTCATTTCTAAAAAAAGGTAAACATGCATTTTAGAAGCGTAGATTATTCGCTCATTACAGCATTATTATTTTCAATCAATCCAATTTGCTTTGACAAAAATCCTTCTAATCGAGCCAGCTTTTTAAGGACATAATTCGCTTCATCATTACCGGTTCCCTTTAGGCAGCAATAATTTTAAATCAACATCACTTCTATTTAATTAAAAGTCATTGTTCCTCAATCCAGCTTCGATTTCAAAACTCTTCGCTAATCCGACTGTAGGGCGGCGGGCCTACTCGACCAATGCTGAAATCCCCATGCAATGGCAAATAGTTTAGGACGCTAAAATACAGGTTTACCATAAAAAAATACACAGCCAATATATACTGCGGAATGCATGTAACATGATTTATTGCTTGGCGCAGACATACAATTAACATGCAAAAAAGTAAAGCAAGTTGAAAATCGGTTTTCCTTGTGATCAGCGTCGTTCAACAAGATTATCATGGGCGGCGTAACAAACTTGTAATATATTAATAAAAACTATAAATATCACTAAAGTGATTGAATGAATAAATAGATTCATGGATTGGTTAATTAATTAAATAATAATTTAGGTATTAACTGACCTCTTTGTAGATTTTCGGATAAATATGTCCAACGATCCGATAATGTTTACTCAGGGCCCGAGATATCGGAAGTGCTTTGTGCGCATGCGCGATGCAGATACGGTAAAATATCTCGAAGGTTTGCTTAGCAAGAAGGCCGTATCTGCACGATCGTGCAGTTACGGCCTTTTTACTAAGCATACCTGGCCTCTGCTGCAGTTACGGTGAATTTAATTTGGCTATATCTCAGCCACGGTTGCAGATACGGCTTTCTTTCTTTGTACCAAGGTGTAGCATTGGTATACAGTGCCAACTGTGGTCCTAACTCAAAATCTGAAAAAATGTCAGTTACGGCCTTTTTCCTAAGCACGGCAGTATTGTTCGTCTCGACGAGGAGAATACTTTACCTGTGAAGAGTTAGTCAGTGACGGTTACGGCTTCAACGGTAGAAGCGCGCAAACTTATTTTCCCCCGGCCTTCGCCTAGCGAGTACAGGCCAGCAACGGTAGCGAATTCTTCGCCGATTGCCGCGCAACGGGCTTTCGGGCGACGGGAAAATTGTGTCAGTTCTGGTTCGATCCTTTCAATCTTGGTGTCAGATTGTTCGTCTTGTTGAGTTACATACGTGCCTAAAGAGAGTTAGTGGCTGTGGGCTCTCAGTAAATCAGTAGAGGTTCGCAAAGCTCATCGCGGCCTGCTACCGTGCTACCGCGCGACCGACCGCGAGGGGTCGAAGTTTACCGGACAACTTTGTCAATCCTTGTCCGATTTACGAAAACTTGGTGTCAAACTGTTCGTTTGGTCTGTGCGAACATCTTACCTGTTGAGAGTTAACGAGTGTCAGTGAGAGTTTCGACGGTAGGAGCTCGCGAAGAGTTTTCTCCGGTCTTTTCCCGTAGAGTTCGGTTACGCGGCGCCGCGACCAAGCGAGCGACCGCAGCCGACAGGTCTGTGTGGGCAACGCGCAGTGCCCTAGGTCTGCGAGTGTATTGCGATATTCTTTGGCTACCGAATATCTTTCCTTTCACCTCTGGTCTTTGGATCGGCTAGTAGCAGAGCCGTTGATACGATCGCTTGGCTATATCAGCCGCCGTTGATCAGCGTTGGTCGAAGTCCAAGGTAGATACCGGCCACGATTGGTCGAGTGAGTGTAACTTTGTGAGTTGTTGTGCGAATAACGAAAAGTTGGTGTCAGATTGAACGTCACGCCGAGTTCTATCTTGTATACGTGTAAGTGTGTTACCTGTTCCTCGGGAAGGGCTTCGGAAAGCGATTCTTTGGCCGTCGCCCGTGTATTTCCTTTGTGTTACGTATCTTTGTCTGTTCTTGTCCGATCGAGTCGATCTTGGTGTCGATCTTCTCAGCGCACCAAGACGACCGTGACTGTAACGCCAGTGAGAGAGTATCCTTGTTGGATTAAACGGTGAAGACTTGACAAACTTTACTTCGCCGAAACTACGGTTTTCCCCGCCCGGTCGAGGAATTCGTAGTCGCAAAGTTAGGGTTAAACAGAGCTGCCCTAACCGCTCCCGTTAATTTACGCAGCGTGTCCCGGTTCCATAAGTCATAAGTTAATTTAGTTAAGGAAGTTGTGTATCCCTTAGCCAATTTTTAAGCCCCCTATACGGGAGCGATGCTGGTCTGTGGACAGTAGACGCGACCCAGAAGCGTTACGAAAGTCAGTTACCGTTGGCGCCTGTTGCGGCGAAAGAGTCGACAGTGCCGGGAACGAGTGCGCGCCTTTCTTGTGGGATAGCGCGGAGTTGAGTGAGAAACAAGTACGCGAGCGCCTGGCAAGCGCCGTATTCCTGGTTACGAGTGACTTCGCTGTTGCGCGAATTGTGAAATAGTTTCGCTTCCAGCGAACTATACGGGTGGTCTCCCTAAAGGCCTGGTACCAGAAAAACATATACGAAGAATTTGACTGTCCCGTTGCGGACAAAGGACAATGGTGGTGGCACAATATCGGTTAGGGTTGGATCCCCTAGAGTGGAGTTGGTGTCGCCTTCTATGGCCGACCTCATGGCAGCGCCAGGTATTACCTATTAGAAGTGACGGCGCGTCGGCAACTCGCTGTAACATGGTGCGAAAGAACACAGTGCATGCGGAGGAGAAAGCGAAGTTGGCAGCCGCGAAAAGGAGCTCTAAGCGAGGGACCTCTGCCCGAAGAGTGAACCCTGTTTCGAGGATTGGCCATCCTGGAGCTCGGGATGTTACCCCCAAGGTGGCCGCGGGCGGGGCAGCATCAGGATCCGACGCTACAGAGCTATACACCTTGTTCCGGGCCTCTTTGCCGAGACGTTCTTCTCCAGTGGCACAGATGCGAGTAGAGGATATGACCGATGGGTCAGAGTACGAGGCAAGGCACCGTGTTGCCCGCGAGCGGACCGACGTCGAGCGTTTCAGTGGTACCAGAAGTGGGGTCGTCTTAGCAAACACTTCTGAGGTGGTACCTGCGGTTGAGTCCGGTCGAATCGAAGGTGATTCGGAGGCTGAGAGAGATGCCTATGGCGATTTTGGGCGTTTTGACTACCGGCCTGTTGACTATTTTGGTGCTCGTCCAAAGGTTCGGCCACAAGTCTCGACTGGTGATTTGATAACGCTTGATGGAGTTGGTTCGTTGGAGTCGGTTGGTGGGCGTCCACGTTCTGCTACGTCTGGAGTAGAGAACTGGCTACGATCTGTTCCTGAGGTTGGCGCTGGAAGCCAAACGAGAGTATTGCGGAGTCATATTACGCCTGTGCCTAGTAGAGAAACTGTACGGTCCCGGTTACCTGTGGTGTCTGAAGACACGAGAGCGTTGAATCTGGTTCGCGACACGAGCGAAAGGCAAAGTCCTCGAGCTTCCCGCTCGGAGGCAAGTGATCGTGCTTCAGCCGTGGGTGAAGCGGGTGGTGAATTTCGGTCTCGACGGAGAGACGCGGAAGAGATTGATGTGAAAGCGGAGCTGCTAGCCTTACGACAAGGTCTGGCGTGGATGATGAGGAAATTAGAGGAGCGGCCAGCGCCAGTGGCACGAGGCAATGATTCGATGCGAGTGCAGCTGTCGAGAATAGAGAGTTATCCCGAGCATCAAGAGGCCCGTAGAGAGACGGTGTCGATGGAAGTATGGTCTCGCGTGCAAGGACCGCCGGAGGTCCGACGCTTGACAGAAAGTTACCGTGAACAAGAGGGTACGAGAAGACCTGAACGAGTTCATGACTCTACGGTCCCTATGGAAGTACGGCCGAACGTTGAAACGGAATACCGAGACTTACCGTGTGTGTCCCAGAAACCGGCTAAGGCCAGGGCACGGATAATGTCGTCAGACGATGCATCTACCGAGGCTGATGTTAATTATCGGAAGATGACACCTGACCGGAAAAAGGTAAGCCGGCAAGCTTACAAAGCGGGTGAACGGCCGCGTACGTTGAGATTTGACGACGTGGTTGGTAACAAAAAGGCAGCCACGCCGGTGCCTAGGGGTAAAGAGTTACGAGAGTCGAGTCGCCCCGCTCGTGAAGCAGTGGAGCAGAGACCGCGTCGGTCTGAGAGGCTAACCAAGAAGCCTGACAAAGAACCGTCGAGTGAAGAGGACAGTTCACCGATAAGGCCTTCTGGTCGAACGCGTAAGAAGGCGGTGGCGCTTGGGAGGAGCAAACCCAGCGGCCATCGCGGGAGTCCGAGTTCAGGAGATGACGACGACTCCGGTGACGACAGTGATCGCCCGCGAAGAGGTCATCGCAGGGTGGGAGTACGACGGTCGCCTGTTGATCGTAAGAAAAGCACAACAGCGGCTGATCGTGGGATCCGTATCAAGTTGGAAAAGTACGATGGGAAGACAGCGATCGCTGCCTTTCTGGCCAAGTTTGAAGTATGTGCACGGTGCAATAACTGGAGTGATCGGGAGAAGGCCGACCAGTTGATGTGCGCGTTGACAGGACCCGCATCGCAGTTGTTATGGGACATGGGTGCCCAGAAGGATGTTACGTGGCAATCCCTTGTTGAAGAGCTTAAGGCCCGGTACGGTTCCGAAGAGCAGACGAGGTTGTATCGTGTGAAGCTTCGGGCTTATAGACAGAGCCCCGGTGAGACGTTGAGTGCTGTTGTGCAGGAGGTAAGACGCTTGATGGTCTTAGCCTACCCAGGACCAACCAGTGAAGTTGTCGAAACGGTCGCTTGCGACGCGTTTATCGATGCGTTGTTGAACCAGGAGTTGGCTCAGAAGGTGAGGGAACGAGAACCCGTTAACCTAGAGTCGGCTTACAAACACGCAGTCCGGTTAGAAGCGTACGGCCGTCCGTCTACGTCTGGAGTGGAGGTCGACCGGAGACATGGCAGAGTGAAGACGACGAAGGAGGCCCCAGCGACGAGTGAACAGCAGAATCGTCGTGTGGAGGACCTCGAGCGGAAGTTAGAGAATCTGACAAGAGAACTGGGTCGGATGAACATGAGACAGGATTCTGGAGTACAGACAGGAAAACCGATGCAGTACGAGCGATGGAATAATCCGGGTAGGGCACCGGATGGGCCGTGGCGAGGCGAGCGGCCGGCGTTTCAACGTCGCGACGTTCAGCCGGATCGCTGGCGAAACTCAGAGATTGAATGTTTCCGATGCCGACGTAAAGGGCATGTGGTCCGGGATTGCCCGCAGCCTGCGCCTGAGCGAAGCGATGATACGAAAGGCACGGAGCCTGTAAAGAGCGAGCCCGCGAAGGAACCGTCGCAGAATCGATTGGTTTGTGGTAGCCGAATGGCGTACGTTGTTGCCCGCCTGGAGGGGACACGTCGAAACTGTCTCCTTGACTCTGGTAGCGAGTTATCCTTGGTTCCCCGGTCGTTCGTGTCTCCTGGTAAAGTGACGTCGTCCAGTCAGCGTTTACTGGCTGCGAACGGTAGTGAAATTCGTGTAGACGGTGAAGCTACGTTAAGACTCGGTATTGGTAAACAATCGTATGCCTTGCCTTGTCTAGTTACGGACCAAGTGACTGAGGTCATCTTGGGTTTGTCATGGCTAGAGGTGAACCAGGCTCGTTGGGACTTCTCTGGTCGTTGCGTCTTTTTGGGCGACAGAAAGATCCCGCTAAAAGAATTATCTACCGAACTTATGTGTCGTAGGGTTATCGTGCAGAGCGACATCATGGTTCCGGCTAGATGTGAACTGAACGTCCCGATGTCTGTGGTGTATCCCCATTTGCAAGCTGACACGGAAGCTTGGTCGACTACGCCTACTGAAGTGTCCAGAGGCTTGGTGATTGGTCGAACTCTAGTGACAGGCAGAGAGTCGACGGTGTACATTCGAATAGTGAACGTTGGCGACAAGGATGTGGTGGTTGGTAGTGGAACCGAGTGTCGGTTGGAGCGAGTGGAGTTACTCAGTAGCGCCAGCTCGTCTCTGGAAGCGTCGCGCCACAACGGCCGACCGCCGGCAAGAGTGTGTATGACGGCTAGTCAGTCGGTCGACCCGGAGGCCGAGACAGTCTTGAAGCGTCTATGGGAAGAGGTTCCTGACACGGTGTCTGTGAGTGAAAGAGCTCGGTTACGTGAGCTCATCTTGAGATATCAGTCCACGTTTTCGCTGGGCGAAAAAGACCTTGGTTACACGGCTGTCATCCAGCACGAGATAGATACACAGCAAGAGAGGCCTGTTCGTCAGACACTGAGACGTCAGCCGCTTGCGATGATACCTGAAATCGACCGCCAGGTTGAGGATATGTTGACCCAAGGGATTATCGAGCCCTCCATGTCGGAGTGGGCGTCGAACGTTGTGATGGTGAAGAAAAAGGACGGAAGCATGCGCTTTTGCATCGACTACCGCCAGTTGAATTTGAAGACCCGGAAAGACGCGCACCCGTTGCCGTTGATCCGCGAGAGTCTGGATACTCTCGGTGGTGCCCGTTGGTACAGCACGTTCGATCTCAGGGCAGGTTATCACCAGATGGCCTTGCATCCGCGAGATAAGCATAAGACAGGGTTCATTACGAGAAGAGGTAGCTTCCAATTCAAGGTTCTGCCCTTCGGTCTCTGTAACAGTCCCGCCTCGTTTTGTCGACTCATGAACCTGGTGTTGACTGGTCTCAATTACGATATCTGTTTGGTTTACCTAGACGATATCATCGTGTTTTCCCGTGACGTCGAGACTCACATGAAACGTTTAGAGTTGGTCTTCAAGAGGTTGCAAGAATACAATCTTAAACTGAAGCCGTCTAAGTGCCACTTGATGCAGCAAGAGGTATTGTTCCTTGGTCACGTTTTGAGCGAAGATGGTGTCGCGACGGACCCAAGTAAAATCAGGGCCGTCGAGGACTGGAGTGTTCCGAAAAACCTGCGTGAAGTACGATCCTTCATCGGGTTGTGCTCCTATTATCGTCGATTCATTCATGACTTTGCGGTAGTAGCGCAGCCTTTGCACGTGTTGACTCGTAAGAATGTCCCGTTCCGATGGTCTGAAGAGTGCCAGACCGCATTTGTGGAATTGAAGCGGAGATTGGTGTCGTCTCCAATTCTAGCGTTACCTGAAGACGAAGGTCAGTATGTCCTAGATACAGATGCGTCGGCCTACGCGATAGGCGCGGTCTTATCTCAGGTACAGGACGGAGAGGAGCGCGTGATATGCTATGCTAGCCGGTTACTGTCTACGGCTGAGCGAAACTATAACGTCACGCGGCGAGAACTGTTAGCGGTGATCTATTTCCTGAAGGAGTTTCGTCAGTATCTCCTGGGTAAGAAATTCTGTCTTCGAACAGATCATTCCGCGTTGCAATGGCTACGGAGGACTCCCGAACCCATTGGGCAACAGGCCCGTTGGCTTGAAACGATTGAGGAGTTTGACTTCGAGATTGTTCATCGGGCTGGTACAAAACACGGTAACGCGGACGCGATGTCCAGAGGTCCCATGGGAGCAGGACCTGAAGAGGAAGACGTTGCGGAGGAGAGCGCAGCGTGGATCTGTCCCGTCGTAGAGGCAAGACCTGTTGCGGCTGAGCCTGCTGAAGACGTGGGTCAGGATACTGGTTGGACGAAGGAGTCGTTACGGAAGGAGCAGCTAGACGACCGAAAGATTGGTCCGGTCTCAGCTTGGAAGGAGTCAGGTCGTCAGCCTACAGAACTGGAGGCGGCGGCGCTGAGCGAAGAAACGAAGACAGTGCTAAGTCAGTGGGAGCTGTTAGAAGTGCGGCAGGGCGTACTCTTTCGGCGATGGATTAAAGGAAGTACTGGTGAGACTGAACGATACCAGTTGGTTGTGCCATTCATGCTTCGGCAGGAGATGTTTAAGGTTACGCATGGCAGTTTTGCTGGTGGGCATTTCGGTGTACGAAAGAGCCTAGAAAAGTTGAAACGGAGAGCGTATTGGCCGAGTTGGAAGAACGATGTACGACGTTGGTGTCAGCGTTGTGATAACTGTGCCCGGTATCGAAGAGAGAAGCCTCCGAGACAAGGTCTTCTGCAGTGTCCCGTGATCGGTGAACCTATGGAGAGATTCGGAATTGACATTACCGGACCTCATCCTGTGTCGAATAAGGGCCACAAATACATTTTGACTGCGATCGATTACTTTTCGAGATGGGCCGAGGCTCTGCCCATAAGGAACCAAGAAGCTGCTACGGTAGCAGAGACTCTGATGGTGCACGTCTTTTCACGCTTCGGGATGCCGCGTCAGATTCTGACTGACCAGGGCTCGTGCTTTGAATCGGCGTTGTTCCAGGAACTGTGTAAACGGATGGAGATCGACAAGGTGCGGACGACTCCGTACCATCCGTCTGGTAATGGTATGATCGAACGCTTCCACAGGACTTTGAATTCGTTGCTTGGGAAAGTTGTGTCTGTACGGCAGCGAGATTGGGACGTCCATCTTCCCTACGTGATGGCCGCTTATCGCTCGACTGAACATGATGCCACTCAGCGAACGCCGAACTTCTTGTTCCTTGGTCGTGAAAACCATACCCCGTTGGATTTGATTCTTGCCCAATTGATAGACTGTGAGCGACCGCCTGAGGTAGAGGTGGAGGAATATGTTGCGAAACAACAAGAGACTATGGAAGTTGCGTATCAGCTGGTGAGAGAGCAGCTGGGGAGGATAGCTGATCGTAGGAAAAAGGCTTACGACCTGCGGGTGAAGCCGAGCCAGTTTTCCGTCGGAGACTGGGTGTACTACTACTACCCACGGTTACGGTGTGGCAGGAAGATCAAGTGGACGCGAGTCTACACTGGTCCGTTCCTGGTCACACAAGTCTTGAACCCGGTCCTGTATCGAATACAGAGGAGTGTGAGATCGCTGGCGATGGTCGTTCACGTGGATAAGCTAAAGCGATTCTACGGTGATCACCCGCACAGCTGGTTGTCGGAAGTGGTTGAGGAGTCCCCCGTGGACGCTGGCCCATTTCCAGGAGACACCGAGTTGGTGGGATCCAGTGCAATCCCCGCGGAGTCCCCCGCGCCTGTTGAGGACAGCGTCGAAAGTCCCCGTCGGCGCTCAAACCGACGTGCTTGCCGGCTAGACTAGCGTCTGGGCTAGCGGTGAGTAACGTCGCGTAATGGCGATGACTTTGGATGTGGTAGTGCAAGATTTCAGTTTACATTATGGCAGTTTTCTTTTGTAAGACGTTTCAGTGGTACCAAGTGGGTGCCAGGAGACGCGAGAGACGCGAACTGGGTCTCTGCACCGCTTGATTGCGGTGGATTTGTGATTCTGTCGGCGAACAGCGTACTTGGTTTCCTTTTGATGATATCTTTTCAGTTATACGCCTGTCATTTCAGTGGTACACAGAAGATGAGAGACGCGCTCTCGGCGTTTCTTATCTTCGCGTAATGGCGATGGTTTCCTGAGACTGGTGAAGTTTCGATGAGTTCTTTTGAATCTGCTGACCGTTGATCACGGTGGGACTTTCAGTGCGGTTTGCCTGAAGACTCTAAGTCCGAGTCACTTTACGTTTTGATCACCTGTTTCTTTTAATGTTAGGTGATGGGATGGACGGACATCCCAGGTGAAGAGAAAGTGTGGCGACTTTTCTCTTCTTAAGGTCCCCTAGCCTACGGGTTAGGTGGAGCCTAGGTCTCGAGACAGAGGGGCTCCTAAGGTTGGTAGTCTAGGAAGGGAGACTAGATACCAGTAGAGTGGCGTGGAATTCTCGCACCAGGTAGTGCTTGGGGAGAATGTCCGGTGGTAGTTGGGATCGTCTTGCGCCTGCCTAGCTGACGGACGTAGGTAACGTCGGGCGGGGTCTTAAGTCAAGCTTTCCGGTGTTGAGGTCTTGCGCCATTAAAATGCCATCATCTGCGTTGGATGACAGTGCTTGGTAGCGGATTCTCGTGAGGTAACGGATTGGAGTAATCGTCCGTGTACCCGGGTAAGCGTTTCAGTGGTGCCACTCTACAACTGTCTTTACGGTTCCTTGCACTCTAATCGAATCTGGGGTGAGGATGTTTCTGTCGCGAGTGATAATCTCTGATCCTGAAGCCGGTGCGTAGCATCGATGAACGGCACGGAAAGATACTGTGGACAAAGGCCGATGGTTCGCTTAATGCGAAGATTACTGAAATTGTCGGGTCGACAATAGTTATGTTTCTTTTGATGAATCCGTACTTATGAAACGCCACTGTGCTAGGGAGCGTTTCAATTGACTTGTGGTTCCGGGGACACAAGGGAAGCTGCTGGAACGGACAAACTGTTGCTGTCGTAGGCTCGATCCTTGAATGTTTTGGTTGGCCTATGTATTCGTATTAGGTCCTAAGCGCGTGCAGCTGCATGTATCGTTTTAAGTTACTATAAACCCCACTTCTGGACTTGGCGGCTCGACAGCGCCCTGATCTGCAGATGTGAGGGAGCACGAGAGTTGCCATGTGACAGCCTGTGTTGGCTAAAGGCCGTATCTACCCCACTTCTAGTCCTGGCGGCTCTCTAGCGCCTTGACTGCCTGGATGTGCGGAAGACGAGGGAAATGACAGAGAATGGAGTACCCCATTTCTGGTCTGGACGTCTCGACGGCGCCCGGACCGCACAGAGATGAGGGGAACGGAAAAAGGAATTGACGGTGAAAACGGAGTACTCCACTTCTGGTCTCGGCGTCTCGTCAACGCTCTGACCGCGTAGAAGTGTGGGGAACGAGGTGGACCTGACGGTGAATGAGTGTGAACGAATAACCCCACTTCTGACTCTGGTGGCTCGCAGCACCTCGGTCGATAGATTTGGTGGTCGTGTAAATTTGGTAGTGCAGACCCTACCGCGAGGAAAGAGTCGTTGAAACGACGTGAGTGAAAGGATACCCCACTTCTGACTCTGGCGGCTCGCAGCGCCTTGGTCGCGTAGAAGTTGGTGGTAGTGGAACGTTGGTAAACTTGGCCCCACTTCTGATCTTGGCGTCTCGACAACGCCTTGATCACATAGATTTGGGCGAGCCAGACGTTTGGTAGCGCAGAACCTACCGGTGGGAGAGAACTGTAGTACCGTTAAAGGTGGACTCCTTGGTGGAGCTGGTATAAGTAATTTAAGGGAACTCGACTTCTGGTGTTGGACAAACTCCTTAAGTTAGGGCCCTGCGTGAGAAATTACTTGTGTGACTGTTTTGCGTTGTAGGTGAAGCCGAGGAACTGAAGCTGGATCGGTTGGAGTACGAGAGGTCCCGGTGAGGATCGGAAGAAGAAGGCGGATCTACGTATCGAATGACGCCTGGAATTGATACATTGCATAACATTGTGAAATTTTGGATGATGTTATGTACTTGTATGTGACTGTTGTCTTGATCGGAGGACAGCGTGTTAGTGTTTTCCTCCGAGGGGCTTAAATCTAGGTAGATAAGTCCCGGGGACGGGAGGGTAAATATCTCGTGAAGAGATCGTAAGTTAGTTGACCCCGATGCTCCGCATCAACCGGAGAGGAGGAGAGTGTGGCGTTTCAGCCACAAGACGATAAACTCCGACCGGCCGCCTTGTCAAACTGAAGCTGGAGACAGGCAGGAGCCACGGTGACGCTCCTAAAGCAGCCCAACCGTGTAGTTAGAGTCATTAATAGGTAAGGCCTAATTTCCCCTAGCAGAAATGCGCTACGAAAATATGCGCTATTAAAGCGCGACCACTGCGTTATTAGAGCGCGACCGTTAAGTAATGCCTGTAGAACACAGCTGGAAGCAGGCGAGAGCGAAGATGAGGCATTTATAGCCGAATCGCTATGGAACGCTCTTAGGTATTTTAGTACCCGTAGAATAATTAATTTTCTGGCCTTCCAATAATCTTAATTTAGGGCGTAGGTTATGTAGAAGTCGTTTGGGAAGCGATAGAAAGAAACCCGGTGACGATCCGACAATAAATGGATTTTTGGCGAATTATCCAAGATTTTTCACATGCTGAAAAATCGTGCTAAAACAGTGATATTCCGGTGGAATAAAGCCTGCCACACGGTGCTCTGCTATATATGTGGAGTAATGGCGATTACTCCATGGGCAATGAATATTAACTCTGTTCGTTTCATTGCTCTCCACGCAGTCCTGGCACATTGAATTGACATTGCTACGTTGGTTTGTTGGTGTCCAAACGCTTTCTGGTGAATTTGACGAGAAATATTGTATCCGAATCGAATCCGCACCCGCGGAGGTTAAACGTTTACCTGCGGTGACGATCGAACGGCGGCCGACTGGGCATCGCCCCGCTTCGACGCACCAGGGAGAGTTGGTGGTGGCTCATCCCGTCTCACTTGTAACTGTCTCCTGGCATTTACGGCGCGAGAATTTCGACCCGCTGAGTGCTTGCAGCGTAAAACAAAGCAGTGTTATCGCACGAATTTGAGAATAGCAAGGCCTCCCGCCTTCGCGAGTGACCTGGACTTTCGCAGTTGTCAGCGACTGAGTTCCCATCGCGCCGGAGAGCGCATCTTACGACCTCGTCACCTAAGACAGCACCCCGTGCTGAGCTCGCATGTCTATAAAGAACGCCAGGAGATACTCTTCGTGGTGAATAGTGATAGCCATTAACTGGTGAAGGGATCAGGCCCGGTGGGGTAGCTTTCAGCCCTGTCCGCCCTGCCCTTGCAGCTAACACTTCGAGCGCGCAACCGTAGATAAGCGGTAAGGCCTCGTCTGTTGAACTTGAGTTACCTGTTGTTAGTACATATATTTTGCCGCCAGGCGAGATCAAGAGTATACGGCCTCTCGAACTTTGCAGTATACGAATTTCTTTCCTCTTGTGACAAATGACTTTTCCATTGGGGTGAAGCCTCGACCGAGTTAACCGCCGCGCCGGGAGAGCGCAGACTTGGACCGTTGCAGTTATCATACCGACGACTCCTCGTTGGTGTTCACTGCAGGTCGACAAGACACGTTTTCTGAATAATAATATAGCGTATACATTTCGATCCAGCATCTGCTGCTGAGCGACGGGTCCGGTCTCGTAGGACTCAGCCCCCTACGGACCTCGGCCACGCCAGCGAGCGCCTCGCCGCGAAAGCGGTTAATATTAACATACGGGTTAGGGTGAAACCCGCCAAACTACAGAGACGCTTCGGCTCTACGGTCCGGAGAAGAATACTGGTTGCCTACGATCGGAAAGCGGTGTTGGTGACTGCATTGAAAGCTTCCACACCGTCCGGTGCATCTCGCTTGGACACCGTCCGCCCCGGACGTGCCGTCATTCAGTGTCGCGGGCGCTGCCCGGACGATCGACGCCTCGTGCGCTCAGTGTATCTTTCGTCATTCCAGCTTGGCTGTGAACTTTGATTCGGATTTAGTGGCACCTTGAAAACAATACACCGGTTTCGTTGGTTGTTGGTTTGCCTCGGACCGCGCGTTGGATTGAGGGCTCAAAGTTCGTCGCGCCTTCTATTCCCCGCGTGGCCGACCGCCGGCAACGAGTCTTCGGGCGGCGCACATTCTGCCTCGGCGGATCGTGTAAAACCCATTGCCGTTGACTACGTCAGTGTTGAGTGAAATACCGAAGCAGAATACTACCAATCGAAAACTTGGGTGAAGTACGTCCCTTCGGGAGCTGTACCGATCCCTGGCCGAAGCGACATCGACTCCGAGTCCTGGTGTCCGTCAGTGGCCTACTCGGTGAAATTTGACTCTACAGTGGTGAAACCTGCATCAGATCGTGCGCCGCATACGGTTTGCCCGTGAAAGTGTCGAGAGAACTGGTCTAGCTCGTCCCGTTCGAGAGTTAGAGCCGAAAAAGTGAATTTGCCTGGAGAGTGGCGAAAGTGCGTTGCTGTTCTGTTCGCGTGCTATCCCAGCGGTCGCCCGGACGAAGTGGTTGCGTACTGAATAACTTTGCATCCTGTGATCGGATCGTTTCGAACTAAGCGACAATCTAGTTCATCTCGACGAGTAGAAGACATCCCCTGTGAGAGGTTTGTCTGTATCTGTTACGGTTTCAACGGTATAGTCTGGAGGAGACGCCTCGCGCGTGAAAAGGACAGTCGATTTTCTTGATCTTTTCGCCTGACGCCGCGAAGGCCGACAGCGAACGTCCCGGTCTCCGAGAAACTTTGTCATCTGTCGTCCGATTCGTTCAATCTTGGTGTCCTATTGTTCGTCTCGACGAGGAGAATACTTTACCTGTGAAGAGTTAGTCAGTGACGGTTACGGCTTCAACGGTAGAAGCGCGCAAACTTATTTTCCCCCGGCCTTCGCCTAGCGAGTACAGGCCAGCAACGGTAGCGAATTCTTCGCCGATTGCCGCGCAACGGGCTTTCGGGCGACGGGAAAATTGTGTCAGTTCTGGTTCGATCCTTTCAATCTTGGTGTCAGATTGTTCGTCTTGTTGAGTTACATACGTGCCTAAAGAGAGTTAGTGGCTGTGGGCTCTCAGTAAATCAGTAGAGGTTCGCAAAGCTCATCGCGGCCTGCTACCGTGCTACCGCGCGACCGACCGCGAGGGGTCGAAGTTTACCGGACAACTTTGTCAATCCTTGTCCGATTTACGAAAACTTGGTGTCAAACTGTTCGTTTGGTCTGTGCGAACATCTTACCTGTTGAGAGTTAACGAGTGTCAGTGAGAGTTTCGACGGTAGGAGCTCGCGAAGAGTTTTCTCCGGTCTTTTCCCGTAGAGTTCGGTTACGCGGCGCCGCGACCAAGCGAGCGACCGCAGCCGACAGGTCTGTGTGGGCAACGCGCAGTGCCCTAGGTCTGCGAGTGTATTGCGATATTCTTTGGCTACCGAATATCTTTCCTTTCACCTCTGGTCTTTGGATCGGCTAGTAGCAGAGCCGTTGATACGATCGCTTGGCTATATCAGCCGCCGTTGATCAGCGTTGGTCGAAGTCCAAGGTAGATACCGGCCACGATTGGTCGAGTGAGTGTAACTTTGTGAGTTGTTGTGCGAATAACGAAAAGTTGGTGTCAGATTGAACGTCACGCCGAGTTCTATCTTGTATACGTGTAAGTGTGTTACCTGTTCCTCGGGAAGGGCTTCGGAAAGCGATTCTTTGGCCGTCGCCCGTGTATTTCCTTTGTGTTACGTATCTTTGTCTGTTCTTGTCCGATCGAGTCGATCTTGGTGTCGATCTTCTCAGCGCACCAAGACGACCGTGACTGTAACGCCAGTGAGAGAGTATCCTTGTTGGATTAAACGGTGAAGACTTGACAAACTTTACTTCGCCGAAACTACGGTTTTCCCCGCCCGGTCGAGGAATTCGTAGTCGCAAAGTTAGGGTTAAACAGAGCTGCCCTAACCGCTCCCGTTAATTTACGCAGCGTGTCCCGGTTCCATAAGTCATAAGTTAATTTAGTTAAGGAAGTTGTGTATCCCTTAGCCAATTTTTAAGCCCCCTATACGGGAGCGATGCTGGTCTGTGGACAGTAGACGCGACCCAGAAGCGTTACGAAAGTCAGTTACCGTTGGCGCCTGTTGCGGCGAAAGAGTCGACAGTGCCGGGAACGAGTGCGCGCCTTTCTTGTGGGATAGCGCGGAGTTGAGTGAGAAACAAGTACGCGAGCGCCTGGCAAGCGCCGTATTCCTGGTTACGAGTGACTTCGCTGTTGCGCGAATTGTGAAATAGTTTCGCTTCCAGCGAACTATACGGGTGGTCTCCCTAAAGGCCTGGTACCAGAAAAACATATACGAAGAATTTGACTGTCCCGTTGCGGACAAAGGACAATGGTGGTGGCACAATATCGGTTAGGGTTGGATCCCCTAGAGTGGAGTTGGTGTCGCCTTCTATGGCCGACCTCATGGCAGCGCCAGGTATTACCTATTAGAAGTGACGGCGCGTCGGCAACTCGCTGTAACATGGTGCGAAAGAACACAGTGCATGCGGAGGAGAAAGCGAAGTTGGCAGCCGCGAAAAGGAGCTCTAAGCGAGGGACCTCTGCCCGAAGAGTGAACCCTGTTTCGAGGATTGGCCATCCTGGAGCTCGGGATGTTACCCCCAAGGTGGCCGCGGGCGGGGCAGCATCAGGATCCGACGCTACAGAGCTATACACCTTGTTCCGGGCCTCTTTGCCGAGACGTTCTTCTCCAGTGGCACAGATGCGAGTAGAGGATATGACCGATGGGTCAGAGTACGAGGCAAGGCACCGTGTTGCCCGCGAGCGGACCGACGTCGAGCGTTTCAACACTAACAGGTATGTTTATTCCTACTAGATATTTTGTTAGGTTTGGGTTTAGAGCCTTAAAAAATTTAAAACACTTAAGAACACCCAGAGTCACTAAATAATTTCAAGTTGCCTTTCTCTGAACATTGCTATACCTAAAACAATTGGAGTCACTTTAAATTTTGATTAGAGTATAAAATTTTTAATTATACGAATTTTTCAAAAAAGGGGATAGAATGGTTTATCCCCCCGGATAGTCTAGACCGTTTAATTCCATCCAGGGGTAGATTAATTCATCCCCCGGATAGCTTCCGAAGAATATCACGTGACACCGGCGCTTGCCAGTTGCAACTGGAAACCCACTCGAAACCATGCACCTTTTCCAACGCCTCTCAATTTGTACTCAAAGATTTAACGCAGTGGCATTTTGAGGCAGATTCACACAATTGTCCTGTGATGAGGGCCGTTAACTCATGAACAAAGAACTTTTTGTGCTGTTTCTTGGAAAACATGTTACGTTTAATAAATGATTAGATATAGGTTAATAAGAGTACCAATATTATTATTATTTTTATTAAGCCTATTATTACATACATAATAATCTTCGTTTAATAACATACATAGTCAGGTAGTTAATTGTATGCCCACAGTTAGTTAACATACATAGTTAGCATACATACATACATACATACATACATACATACATACATACATACATACACACACACACACATACATACATACATACATACATACATACATACATACATACATACATACATACATACATACATACATACATACATACATCATACATACATACATACATACATACATACATACATACATAGGCTACATACATACATACATACATACATACATACATACATACATACATACATACATACATACATTTCCACATGCTCATTATATACAATACTATTGCAGGTGCATTGGCTTTCGTAGTTTCGTACATACAGATTCCTACAGTGAGAGAATTGACTATATACGCCTACCGTGATGTCATGTCACACTGTCTCTGCAAAGGAAGTCTGAGAGACAATTGGCAGAGACCGTTGTCAACAGCAACTGCAGCAGCAGTCTCTTCCGCATCATCTGATCCATCTTCTTCATCACTTGACACACATGATGCGTTTCTCGTCTCACAATAACCACCTGCTGCTGCAGAAGCACATTATTAATTACTTTGACAACAGAACGATGCAAAGAGTGCAGAGCGCATGCGCATCTGCGTCTGGTCATAATAATGACTTTATTACGAATTACGATCATTATTATCAGTTATAAATTCGAAGTTTTTGGCTTGTTGCTCGTAAATTAGCGTTACCGACAAGCGCTCACTTATGCAATACGCGGTCACATATACTGTGATTGCTGATCTCCACGACGTACATGTAGACTGTAGTACGTCAGCAGCAGAATTTACAGCAGAAGACCACGTGACTGGCGGAGGGTGGAGGAGTATTAGGGCGGAAGAGTGGCGGAAGGATTCGTTCAAGTAGCTTAAGATCTCTATACACGGCGGAGAGAGATCTGACGACAGAAGAGAGATCATGTGATGGCGTTTGCGGCTTTGGTGACGGCGCCCCCGATAGCATTCTAGATAGCTGCAGCTATAGTTTGCGGCTTTCATGCGCTTAAAACAATATTATAAGGTCGTCAAATTAATGATTCAATAATATTGACCTTTAATTTTTTTTAACTTGCAAGCTGCTGCATGCAGAAGATTAACGTTAGCAGTGATTTTTGATTTCTGGATGGAAAGCGTTACAATCATAATTATTATGATTCATGATTTCTGTGGAGCAGTGGCGGCGCCAGGATTTCAGTTTTTTTTGGGGGGGGGGGGGGCGGAAGCCTCCCGGAGGAAGTTTTCCATTTTCATCCGCCAAAATTTCTGACGACCTTTTTTTAGTCATCCGGCCAAAATCTCATGGAAATTTTCCATTTTCGGTCGAAAATTGTGGAAATATTTCAGTTTTGCATGTATAAAATCCGGATGGCCTTTTTTAGGGGGGGCTTAGCCTTTTATAGGGGGCTTAGCCTCCTAGCCCTCTAGCGCCGCCACTGCTGTGGGGAAGTGAGAGAGCTGATCAGCTGATGGTCATGAGTTACCGATTCCACAGATTCCTGCAGTGCATGAAGTCCAGTTGGTGTATTTCCAGCTGTACAATCGACTCCGTGACACGGTGGATGTGTTCGTGACACTGGACAAAACGTTCTCGTCTTGCAGGACTTCATTCGTCTGCCACAAAACAAACAGAACATCTGTATCATGTAGCAGTCATATTCAACTGGTGCTCCAATCATAGCATTATGCAATAACAAGAACACAAATTTGCACAACATAATACAATATTTTTCGATCATGCTGTAGGCCTACATGGGCCCTATATACTCACAGTTGACTTTGTCCAAAAGGGAACGCAGTACAAACATCCTAAAGATAGAGGCGCTTTATAAATATTTTAATACGTTACAATTATAGGCTAGACTAGAGCTCTAGTCTACAATATACAACATAACCCTTCTGACGCAAAGCAATGCTCGTGAATAAGCTGGTGCCCGGGGCTTGGCTTTCGTGTGGCGATATTTTAATAGTTTGGAGATCACGATTAGGCCTACGATTGTCGTCTCGCTTGCAGTTTGAAATAACGGTTTATAGTTCATTTTTTAGTTGTAGCCAAAAGTTTTCCCGCCTTCTGTAACGTAGGCTACGTGCCGCTCGTGCAGCTTATGATGGCTTATAGTTTGCTCCTATATTGTAGGCATAGGTGCAATCACGTCCTAAAAGTTGGGGGGACCATAATGAATCACGTCCTAAAAGTTGGGGGAACCATAATAATAAAGTTAGGGGACCACTCAAAAGTTGGGGGACGCGTCCCTTAATTGGGTCCCATAGGTTGGTTGCGCCTATGTATATAGGCCTATTGAAATCGCTAGACTACCACCACTACTACAAATTACAATCACAGCTACTACAATGTAGTGTGAGGCGCGGTGGTGTAGTGGGTATACGTTCATTGCCTTGCAGTCGAATGCCAGGGTTGCAGGTTTACGAATCCACATTATCCACCTCAAGCCACCGTGTATAGGGACCTTGGGCAATTCTTTCACTCGCAAATGCTCAGCACTTCGACTCGGCGCGGAACTTCGATTCAGTGTCCTCGTTGTAGTCGGGAGCGCTTCTGAGTAGCAATCTTGCAGGGGCGCTATGACAAGTGCACATAATTATATGTAGGCCTACATTGCTATTTCGCTACCCCTTTAGGCCTGCTGCTTCTAATGATTCTATCACAGAATAATTCTACTCACCAGTTCTGACGTTGCAAGGTTCAGGCATAAGAGAAATAATATTGCAAAGATCTTCTTCCGTCCTGCAGCCATTTGAAAGGATCGCGGTTCAAATGATCCTTCTGCAGATCATAGACTCCAACTGTTCGCATGCATAACACAGTTTTAACACTAAGGAAAAGTAAAATAATGTCATCGGGGTTAAGAATTAAGGAGGTCAATGAAAGGTGCTGAGGACCAGTGATAGCGCCGCAGTTGTGTTGGGACGTCGTCGATGTACAGCTAAATAACTTCTCACACAAAACCTATATATATATATATATATATATATATATATATATATATATATATATATATATATATATATGAGGAGGCGGTAGAACGAAGGGGTCGGAATAAGGCTTGACTAGAAGATGAAACCTCTAAGCATAATATAGTTAGAAGCCTATATAGGTTCGAAGCATTTAGGGCAGCGCTAAACCGAAGATTTTATGGCGTAGGCCTATGCCAATTTCTGCCCCATCGCTAACTATGTAGGCTACAACTAGGCCTACGCACCCTATGCATGCCAATATATAGTTATTACAATTTATTATTTTCATCGTAGAAATTTGCGTGCAAGGTCACACCGAAATGTGAATCTGATGCGAGGGATATATAATAGAGAGAATCTGATGCTGAATCGCATTGATATTCGCAGAATCTTATCTGCAGGATGCACAATTCCTCTTCCATATGAAGACCTCAATTGCGGACGGGAAGTGCACGTGATATGATCGTGCACCAGCAGGATTACGAGGAATAATTGGAGGAAGGAGGACGGGTGATGGGGTGAAGAGGAGTAGGAGGAAAGAGGGTGACGAGGAGTAGGAGGAAGTAGGAGGGAGGAAGAGGAGGATGAGGAGTATAGGAAAAGTGGAAGACAGCGGAATGGACGTCAACTGATAGAAAGCCCGATATTCAATTTCCTGCGTATCCGCCCCAACTTATAGTCCGGATACTGTACGTACTATATATACATATAGGCTCGTAATCGTAATCGTAATCGTAATCTCCTGATTTCTAAAGCGCCACTGGAAAGCCAAGCGCGGGGCACCGGCTTATTCACGAGCGCTGCGTTGCGTTAGAAGGGTTGTCCGTGAGAGTAGTCCGTGGTGGTCCGGGTCGAGTTACCATAGATCAGGGGGTCAAATGCGTTGAGTCAAAAGGGTTGTCCGTAAGAGTAGTCCATGGTGGTCCGGGTCGAGGTACCGTAGGATCAGAGGTGTGGAACAGCTACTAAGGTGGGTGTCGTCTGAGCCGGGAATTTGAGGATGGGGGATCAGGTGAAACAGGATAAGAGTTCTTGAAAAGGAGTGTCTTTAGTTTCGAGTGAAAGGCCCGAGGTGTGATGGATAGAGGGGCCTGAGGAAGGTGATGGTGTGTGATTAGTAATGACGGAGGAGGAACTGAAAAGGATCGGAACTCAGCAGGCAGATCATTCCAAAGGCGTGGTGCTGAGTTGGATATGGCTCGGTTGGAGAACTTGAGATGACTTGTGACCGGCGGTCGAGAGAGTGTAAGGCAGGCGGATGATCGGGTAGAACGGGTAGGCTGGATGGTGAACAGTTCGCGAAGATATCTGGGCTGGGAGCATTGTAAGGAGTTGTATGTTAAGGAGAGAACTTTGAAGTGAATTCGCTCTGGGATTTTCAACCAGTGAAGAGACTTGAGGATGGGGGTGATGTGATGATGTCTGGGTGTTCTGGTGACGGCTCTAGCAAGAGAATTTTGTATGAGTTGGAGGCGCTTAAGTTGTGTGGAATCAAGGTTTAAGAACAGGGAATTGCAATAGTCAAGCTTTGAGTGGACGATGGACGTAGCAATGGTGGAGGCAGTTTTGAAATCAAGCATGGGTCGGATGCGTCGGAGGTCCCGGATGTGCATGAAGCAGGAACGCGATAGATTAGAGATGTGGTTAGAGAAGGAGAGGTGTGAATCAAACATTACACCAAGATTGCGGACCGGAACATCAGAGGTGAAGGTAAGAGATGAAGAGTTAGTCAATAGGTGTATTGAAGGGTCAGGGATTTTCTTGATTTGGTCAGGAAGACCTAGAATAATGAACTCTGTTTTGGAGGGGTTGAGGCAGAGGAGGTTGGACGACATCCATTGAGAGATCAGATTGACCACATTGAGAAGTTCAGCAATGGAGGTGGAGAAAGAGGGTTAGGCTATCTATCCCCCTATTTTATGTTTTTCTCAGAGCATGTGTTGTGCCTACAATAGGCCTACTACAGTCACAGTTCAGGCCCTCCAGGTTTTTTTAACGTGCACTTGTACACAAAATGTGCAGTTCTAAATGTAGGCCTATTTGTGCAGTTGTAGAAGCACTTCTGCGCAGTTAAAACTAGTTGGAAACAGGCAATTTTCCTCCGACTGGGAGTAATTTACTGTGGAAGATGTGAATGAAAAGAAAGGGTTGTGCAGTTCTAAAATTCCCTTAAAAACAGCCCTGTCAGAGATTTAGACACCGAACGTAGTGATCTATATATAGCTTAGACGAAGACAACAGACAGCTGTTCAATTCATTAAGCCTACGTAGCCTACGTACGCTGTGTCCCGATGAAAGTTGCTCCACCCAAGAAAAAGTGTCGTAAACTCATAAACCATAATGGGGTCAAAATTTTTAGCATTCTTTTGCCTGAAGTTTTAAATCCAATAACAGCCATAGCCTACTACCACCCAATCGCAAAGCCGTTTAAGCCTAGAATATTGTTGGGTTTTATAAGTTTATGAACGTTTGAGATCATGATCGAGATGCAATGCGAAAATTTTCCAGCATGGTTGGTTTTGGAATGAAGAATGGCGTCATTGGAAGTTGAAACCTGCAGAGAACTTAATGAAGAAGAATTTGTTTAGACCTATAGAAGTTAATAATATTCGTTTATTCAAATTCAATCTGACACACCACAGAACGATTACAGATACAAGCTAGGTTATACGAAATACGGCCAGCTTCGCACGACACGCAGGTCGGCTACAACAGGTTCGGTAACTTAACATTAAGTCAACAGGAAGTTCAGTTCAGCTGCAGTTGGAGATTAAAATTCGAAAAAGTCGTCGAAAGGTAAAAGAGTCGAAGAAGTCGGTCGAGTCAAGTCGATCGAGTCGTCGAAAGGTCGATGCGATTCATCGACCTTTCGACGACTCGATCGACTTGACTCGACCGACTTCTTCGACTGAAGAAATCTCGAGCTTACACAACGGATTAAGGACAGCAGGGTACCATAATAATTTTATAGATTTTCGTTGCTCTGAATGTCAAGCTTCCGGTTTCGTGTTCGTTTCGTTGTTATGAATGTGTTCGTCGTAACCTTGCAGATGATGAAATAAGTCATTTATAGATAATAAAATGCCATTCCCGCTAATAAAGTTAGGTTATCTGGCCATAAAACAGTTAAGTAAACCTCTCGCTAATGCAATTAAGCAAAAGGCAAAGACGACGCCATTTCTAAGGGATCGTATTCTGGAGCCACCCGCTCAAAGTAAGTTGTAGCCTACATAAAAACAGTTGATTCCCTTGATACTTGGAATAGCCAAGTACAAAATAAAACCATGATTCCAAGGTTATTAAATACTTGTTGATATTTGTGTAGTGGCGAAACTATAGTATCCGGGACCGATGTTTATAACATTGGCTTAGTATAGTATAGTATATAGTATCTAATGACGACACTAACCCTAAAACTAACCCTAACCGACCCTCACGACGCTTAACCTGACCCTAACCGACCCTCACGACGCATAGCCTGACCCTAACCGACCCTCACGACGCATAACCTGACCCTAACCGAATTGGAAATTTCCAATGTTATAAACATCGGTCCCGGATACTATAGTTTCGCCGAAACTTTAAACATGTCGTGTGTATTATTATTATTATTATTATTATTATTATTATTATTATTATTATATATAAGTAAACGAGTAAATCGACTCGGTTGACGTTATGCACCAAGTAAACAATATGGCCGCCTCAGATTGGGGGAGAATAGAGCACTCTGACCAACAGCCTAACATTTCCACGAAAGTAGGTATTTGATAAGTAAGGTTCCATGAAATGTCTAATTCAGTATAAAATATTACCTTTATTAGGAACAACAAACGTAAAGGAACACAATATTCACAAGCATCAGAGACGAACCATTGAAACTGATAGGTAATCAGATGAAAAATATCTGAATAAACGAATATATGCGAAAGTAGGTGAGTGAGTTAGTGTCCATAAACATCATTGGTTCAAACGCAGAACATAGTGCCATATAAGGCCCCAAAAAATAATGTTGTGTTTCCGGTAACAGAGCTATAAAAAATTGGGTAGAGTTCTATAATGACTCGGTAGACGTTCTAGAATGACTCGGTAGACACCAAGAACTAACGTTGCAGCGTTGTTATCTTTAATAAATCCAACTTCTAGTTTGCCGAGAATCCTTTTAATCGATCCAGCTTCTCTTTAGGCAAGAATTTGTTCGATAAATCCCGCTTCTATTTCGTCAGCAAATATTTTTCATCCATTTTTCATTGAAAATTATTGCTCATCAATCCAGCTTCAGAATGACTGCACTAACCCTAAAACTAACCCTAACCGACCCTTACGACGCCTAACCTGAGCCCTAACCGACCCTCACACTATAAATCCCGCTTCAATTTCGTCAGGAAATATTTTTCATCAAATTTATTAAAAAAGTTACTTGCTACCGAGTCATTATAGAATATAACCAAAAATTGGGTAGGCAGGTCGAAAAATATTTTTATTTTGGTAAAATATTTTTATTCAGTGACTATCCGAAAAATTATACCCAACTACTCTTTTTTGCATAAAGGTACACGCTGCAGCAAAGTATGTGTCTTAAGCAAGTATAAACTGCCTATTTCCCGACTGTCTGCACCTAAAATTGCTGTAGAAAACAATTCTATTAATTTCATTTTGTTGACTTCTTTTTTGGTAAGATAAAGTGGGAAGGGAAGGGGAAGATGAGTGCGAACAGAACATCACTGCTAGGGGTCGTTCCAGACTGGCCGAGCCAGTGACTAGTTACACCTAGAGGTTGCCTAGTCACCATTAGAGGTGGCTCAAGTGAGAATGATAAGGCTAGAGGTTTCTCAAGTCTGGCAACCGACCGACTCACGAAGTAGTTAGGCAGGCGTGAAACTCTAAGGCAATATCACTGTAAATAAAGAAATTTACACAAAAGTTTCCGAGTCGCGGCAATAAAAGTGAGTCGGTCGGGTTACCTGAAACACGACAATTTTTAGCCTAAGATCCAACTCTATACGGAAGGCAATGTCACCGTATTATGTCAATAAAAAAAAAATTTAAATTATTTTAAAAAAAATTTAACTAATTTTTTTTTAAATAAAAAAATTTCACAAAATTATTTGAGTCGCGGCAATAAAAGAAGGTCGGTCGGGTTACCGGAAACACAAATTATTTTTTTTGGCCTAACACCGAAACATGCCATTTGAATTTAACTCTCCATAAACCGAAACATATCAAATTTAACTTCCTAAAAACCATGATAGAAATGAAAATTTAATAATAGTTTAAACTCAAATATGCTTCTCGTAGACCCTACTCACTCACTTCTACAGAAATATTAGGCTGTGGAGGATGTAGGTAAGAAAACTCTATTCTCTCCCAATCTGGATTGGCCATGTTGTTTACTAACTGCATATCGGCAACCGATGTACGTATTCACCTATACAACAGTATTTGTATTAGATATCACACTCCTCCAATTTCAGACATGCACGTGTACACTGTATGCGACCGCTGACCATACAACAGAGCATCAATGACAATGAATGATTCGCTCAAGATCCTTACACAGTGGAGACTCAAACCTTGCTCTTCATGTTTCATCTTAGCACTCCTTCCATTTGGCTACCATTCCGATAGCAGTCTATTGTAATGCTCCAAGCTTGTTACATAGGTGTGATTAATAATAATAATAATAGTAAATAATAGTAAAAGTAAGATATGCACTGCCGCCAAACAGAACCTTTGGATTTGCCCTGGTTGAGAGTGATAAGTTGGAAATCGTCCAATGCGCTGTCTGTTTGGTCAACCGAACCAGGCTGGACAAACAGTCAGCTGTCCATGCTTCCAATTGCTGCGTGTGGCCTCGTCCTGGATAATGAGGCAGTCTGGGTGGTAGTGGGCCTGAGGTTGGGCTTAGACATGTGGCTCTCCCACTGTGGCAAGGGGTTTGGCCCAAAGGGCTATCATGGCTTTGTCTGTAGGAGGGTCGTGGCTCCCATCATCTGTCACACCATCCTTAGAACTGATGCAGGCCTGTTTAGACCTGATGGCAAATGGCTGGATGGGGCATCCCTTATGGTGAAGTGGGAAATACTTGGCATAAGATTGTCCGTACTTGTGCCACGTTGTACATAACCCACCTAGCCGATTGGTCGGGCCTGCATCAGTAAAAAAAGTCATCCCAGGGCCGAAGGCCCGTTGGTGAGGCGCTCATCTCCTTTTCTTGGCCCTTGAGCCGGCAATGGACGAATCCCAATGTCCTGGATCAGTGCAGGCGTCCATTGCAAAGAACAGAAGACCATTGAGGGCTGCCCACTTCGTACATCTTTCAGTTGGTGGCCATATAAACCTTGGGTCCAATTAATCAATCAGCCTTACACCTCATTAATGAAATTGGCAGCCACCCGCAGCTCTTCTATTAGTGGGGGGACAGACGTTAATCAATCTTTCTTTTTCAACATCTGTCCATCTGTATTTAACGGTACAATCTGGTCGCTTTCAAAGATACTTTTGCATCACACCCTGAAGATAAGGCATGACCTCCAGACTTTTATTGAAGAAATAATTATCTTTAAGCCCCTGGGGAATGAAGTACCTCAGGGCAATAAAAAAACAAAAACATTATAATAATAATGTGTTGTTGTGTTGCACATTGAGCAACTGAAGCGGTTGTCCAATGGCCAACGATTGCTTTTATTCAGCATGCAGAGCAAACTCGGAGTAATGACCCTGGAAATTGTTTGCACACATTTCTCTCCTGCCTTAGATTCAGATTTACTTGTTCATGGTATGTGAGAAATAAGCAAAGAATTTGTTTATGTTTTTTTGTCCAGTGTACCACAAGTTTGAGACGACGATTAAGATGCGTCTGCTTGGTATGGGCAAAGTGACTCAAGTGAAGCCACTGAGCGACGAAATGGCTGTTGCGTTAGCTGCCGACATGTTGGGAGAGGCCGTCATCTTTGGAATGGCGACCCTCACCCTGTTGCTCGAGTACAAACGACAGCAGCGCAAGGATACAACAAAAGAAGATGTCCAGAACCAAAGACTTGTTGGTCTGGAAAAACAGGTTTCCGAGATGTCGTTACAAATAGAAGAACAGACAACGCGACTGAGAGAACTCACGAGAGTACTTAGCAAAGGCAACCACTTTGATGTGCAACTGGGGTCAATGGACGAACTGCCGGAGAAACTGGTCGACTCGAAATCAAAACTGATTCTTCATGTAAAGAAGTGATGCCGATTTGGATAGGAACAAAACCGAACTTTTCGTTTATTTACTACCAGTGGCTATTGTTAAATAATTGGTATCTAGTTTGTAGTTGCCAGTGCAACTTTAAGTCAAATGGAAATGTGAAGGACTTCATGGAATCAACTTTGGCAGAACTTGTCTTGACATTCATTCTGTGAATTCAATGAAGACCTACGATGATGAACTTAGGTTCTCTTAAATCAATTAACATTAATCTGACTTTTCTGCGTATTGTATGAATGTGTCTGTGTTAGATGCGAAAGCTTTTGAATTAACTGAAACTGATAAGATTTCTTTCTGTTAGTAGGCTAGTTCAGCCATCTTAAGATCTGTGTTGTAGCATGTAGGGTAGCATTGTCTTGCAGTAACAGTTACAGTCTAGAAGCGGAACGAAAGTAACATCCATGTCACAGCGGAATTTGTGTCACAGTGAGCATTTATGTGATTCATAATATGTAACGACTCCTGTGATTAGGTATTAAAGTACATATTAAACTGATGGCATGTCTCTATGTACAGAAAAACGTGCTGTGCTTGCAGGTTTCACAAGTGTGCAACCACGTTGGTACATGGCGTTCCATACAACTGTCCGTTTCACTGAATGCATTTAACTGATAGCTGCTCTTTTCTGCCCAAACACTTCACCCTTCTGTCACCTCATCTCTGAAATTTGCAAATCAATTCAGAACTGTACCACTTCTCATTTTTGACTAATAGGGAAGGAATTCATCCAATGAACTCGCCAAAGACCTCTTGCTCTCGCCTCTTGTCTCTCTCCGCAGTTCTTTCACGTAAAATTTTGTCTCTCTCCGCAGTTCTTTCACGTAAAACTGGACACACTGTTCTATCACAAATCATATTCTGATTTCTCCTCTTATCCCTTACTTTGCTTGCTATTTCAATTCTAAATGCCATAAACCATCTGGCAAAATTTGATCATGACCTCAAACCGATTTTGACCTTGTCTGTAGATAGACTGAGTATCTGTGAATAAGCTAGTTCCCATGACTTTGCTTTTTATAGTCTTTAGAAATCTAGAGATTGCGGTTGAAATAGTTGATGCTGTGATTACATTATATCTCGGTGGATGGTCACATCTGTGTACGAAAATGATGGAAGAGCAGAGAGCAGAATCTTCATTCATGTGACTAAATGGTTTTTCAAATCTTTTTAACATATTTAATTCTTAGATGTTTACATAATTAAACTGTACAATTTACATGATTTCAATTAATTGTCTAATGCAAAAACTGGCTTGTGTACAGGATTGTGCTGTGGAAAATCTGTCCTGACACACTTTGTAAAAAAGAGCATGAAAACAACTGGACATGAGAAATAAATGCCATTAGCGGTGGCACTATACATATGTGACTCATCTTAACCAAAACCAGGCTTAAGTTGCATTTTGTACAATTTGAGTTCTGGTATATGGTTATATTCTGATAATAGTAAAACTGTTTTAAATGAACCATATATTATAATTATTATATAGTTCATTTAAAACAATTTTACTTTTATCAGAATATAACCATATACCAGAATTATATATTATATGGTTCATTTAAAACAATTTTACTTTTATCAGAATATAAACAGGCTAAAAAACTAATTCCTTCTATGATGCGTGTTTTGGGTATGAGAACAACATTATGGTTGATTAAACTGGTATGTTAACCATTCAAAAATATTTTCAACGCATTTTAGTACATGCTGGCCATTAAAGGGTTAGACTATTCTTGTGCCACTCTCCCATGATACAAGTGGTCTTCATTTTCTTGAGACTAGCACGTAACTCCAACACAGAACAGGATGATGAAAGCCCAAAGTGTTTACACAAAGAACATGAATGCTTAGACTGAAACATTGATTTCCACTCGATTCACTTAATCTCTCACTCATTTAACTAGAAACTGCATAAATTTCCTCACAGTACTTGACGCAAGTTCTGTTAGTAAAGACGTGTTCAAATTTCAATGGAGATTTCCCATAAATACTTGTATAAATTGTAGACAAAAGCACCAAATCTGTCTGGCTTCAAAAGTCATTTTCCCTTTCTTGTTCCATCTCACATTTCTGGTTGTATTGACTGGGATTTCTTATACACTCTGTGAATTTTTTCTGCTGACAAGAAACAACATCAGCTGAAACTGTGCATCTTTTTCTACAAGTACTAACAGCAGAGTCACTATCTGGTTAGGAACCGATGATGACAACGACACCAAAAGTCATCTTCGAATATATAGAAAGCCGCCTCACTGTAACTCTCCTCTTGACAACAGCCCCAACAGATGCTACAATATAACTGCATATGTACAATTTACTGGATAGATTGTACATTTCATCTATTGATAAAAGCACACAACAGCTGATGTCGTTGCTATGCAAAGCCTATGCAAAAGAATTTCAAGCAAATCATCTGGCTAGCTCACGAGCATATTACCATAAGAAAGAAACGACTATGTAGACTTTAAAGAGAGAAAGATGTACCTCAGCAGGTGCATACATGCATATGGGGGTCACACAAGAACTGGCCTGTCATGCACAGATGGGATCCAAAGCTTAGCAACGACAAACTCCAATGAAACTCTAAAGACTTGCCAATGACAGAATGCAAGTCAAATAAATACATGCAGCAAAATCAAATCATCCGTAGAATTGAATACAGCTTAGAATTAATGTGAAACTGTGTTAGGCCCTGATGTCCATTCCATTCACAGAACAACGTGAAACCTTGAACATATTATTTACATTGCAGACATCATCTGCATTCATTTCAATTTCACATTCTTTCATTATTCATCGAACTTCATTCTGAAACAAAAGCAGTGGTAGATGATGGTCGATGGGCTCCAAGCAACTGTCCATTACGATGTACGGTCTGTAAACAAGAGACCCAAACTTTAACAGCCTCATCTCATTCTACATACTATCATCGAGCCGCATTATTTGAAATTCCCAGATAAAGATAACACTAACTATAAACGTAGGTTGCTTTAAAACAGATGATATGATAAGTTCTTCTCGAGTTTTTATGTTTATTATTCATCTCTGCTGTCAATGATTGCGTTCTGTTACTCAGGTTTTAATAAACGATTATATGCACTGCCTTACGCCACACTACCGTACTTACATAGTACACACACACGTGTATGAATCTTATATGTTATATAAGTATGCATCATGTAACTGAATTCTCATAAGATATCCTTGGTATCGTGCGTGGAAGAGGTGCCTTGCTCATGTTTCTTTGCAACATGTTTTCTACAGCAGACGTGTCAAACCTTACTGGTTGACCAGTGGCAATCTATTCCAAGGTGCCAAAGAAGCCTAAAAGCTTGGGTAGTATGGTCTGTGAAGGGGCTCGTTGAACAGAAAAATTTTGCAGAACTAAATCTCAAATGGTGACTTTGTTAACATAATCAAATGAGGCTAAAAATCTTAATTTTGATCTTCATTATTAGTTACAAACATCATATAAAGCTCATTAAGTCTTAACAATGGTAAATTTGAACTTTAATTCTCAAATTGTGTAGGAAAGAGTCCGTAGGCCAGAAAACATTGTTGGTGGGTCAGAAATGGCTCGTGGGTCGGTTCCTTGACCCCTTATCCTACAGTGACTGATGGTAGTCTCAATCCTGCTTTAAACAATTTTATTACAAATAAACCTTCAAATCTGTTGCTAGAGTGTGTGCAATGCCAGTTTAAGTTCCAGGTATCGATATGGATAGCTGGACATAAAAATTACTAAATGATTTTTTCTTGCATCGTGTTACACATACACAGTTCACGCACAATACAAAATGCTTCACAAGAGTGATCATTATATAGGTCTGATAGTATAATGGTCAAGTGGTCAACACATCAGCTTTTCATCTCTGAAAACCAGTTTCGGATCCACGGCGAGTCACAGATAATCAAATGCAGGTCATGTCATTGAACTTCACATTGCTCTGAATCAAACAGAATGAGCTCATGGCCTGCAACTCAAGAGAAAATGGGTTTGAAATGGGTTTGAGTGTTCACTCACGCAGTCACTGTAAGGACCTTAAGAGATTGTGTGGTTGTAGGTGCACTTTTGAACTTTGAAAGGAGTGCAATCTCAAATGGAGTTAGAATTTGAAGAGGCATTCTTCCACACAAGGGCCTCCTCCTAAATCCTGTCCACAGGCCAGACTACGACAGCATGTATAGGCAATATGCAAAACAGTGGCAATCATAGATGATGTGAGCCATGAAAACATAACGTAAATATCAACACAGTTGTCACAACAATCTAGACACAAACTCCTCCAAAATGAACGCAGCAAATAACAGCTGCTTCATGTCTCGTGATGATCCTTTCTTGGAAAACATTCACCAGGCTCACCCATCGTGCGTGTAGGTAGTTCAAGTGAGGCCATCTGCATATAATAGAGGACCACAGCAAAATGGAATTAAAAGAAGTTAAGTAACTGAAACACTGCAGACCAACATCAACATTGTGCAGTCTGCACCATTCACCACCGTCTGCATGAAGAAGGCGGCGGCAGCCAATCAGTGGCCAATCATCATTTGATGAGATTGTAGGCACACTAGATACAATACAATCAATTATATCATGTCCACCACTCCACCTGTTAATATCAGTTCACCTTCTCCTCATCTCCTGTCGTCATTTCCACAGAGAGTGAAGAGTTACGGTGAACTGAGTTGATTACACAGTTCCATCTGTTGCATTACATTACCATCAGAAAGTAAACTTCGTTAATTGTGCCACCACGTAAAGTGATCAGACAATCTATGCAGAGACCATTTGCAAGTGTGGCCGGCGATCACATGATGAGAGTTTCATTGAAACACAACATCTGAAACGATGCTTAAGTTACAAGTTCTCGTAGTTTGAAAAAGTCTTTGCAGGAAGATGTCACAGTTCCTTCTCCTTTCGAAAGCAGGTCTTGCAGACGCGGACCGGGTGATCCCAGCCTCGTGATGGCACAGCGCGTGCAGTGGGGGAGCATTCATCGCAGACGCCCTTCCCACAGGCACGACAATGATGAACCTTGAGTTGAATACCAAATGCTCCCTTGCATACGCAGCAATCCTTGATCTCTTCGTCTGGCATCCAGTACGTCGGTCGGGCGGCATCACGAATCGCCACTGAAAACACAGACAATTGTTCATCTCTACACAACAATTAATGTGGCTCCAACTACCAACCATCCAATCCCTGTTCCATAGGAATCAGTTCAGCCATCTACAGATGTGCTCTATTCTACCCGTCTATTAACCTGACCACTGCTTGCCTTTTGATCAACTGTTTCTACGACATACACAGTTACACACATGACGTCCATTAACAACGTTGAATGGTAATGGTAATAATAAGACGACTTCAAGACTGACTAATCATCATCAACGTGTAATTATATTGTGATTCGTTATCTAATCTCAGCTAAAACACTGAAGACATTTTCAAAGCCCATAAGAAAACATCTACGGACATAACATAAAACTGGTTTTCTCTTTTCAAGACAAAAGGCGAAATGTTGTGAGACAACGATGATCTTGAAGCTACCGAGAGGATAGTTGACTATCGATGCGATCGCTCCAACGGTTGATCCAATCGCTTCTCCTACTTTACGTGGCATCAGTTCGTTGCTTGCGTCCTGTCCAGAATCTACAACACATCAGAAGACGGCTACAGCTGACAATCATATCATCCACTTCAATTTCAATATAGTTGGCATCTGATGCACGTATTAACTGTACTGTGCTAAAGATAAAGTAAGACAATTAATTACATTCATGTATATAACAAAGCAACTCATTGGAAGTAGAGCAGATAATGATACAGACATGGGCAGAGACCTAGGGGGGACGGTCCCCCCCAATGAAAGTGTTGGGGGGACGGCCATGCATTTGTCCCCCCAATCTTTGAGCGTGAAGACTTTTTTTGGCGGCGAAAATAGAAAATTTCGTCGAGATTTGGCCGGATGACTAAAAAAAAGGTCATCCACTTTTTTTGGCGGCGAAAATAACCTTTTTTTTCAAGATTTCGCCGGTCGTCAGAAATTTTTCGGAAAATCTCGCGTCTTTCCTTTCCCCCCCAATTCTCGGCCCAGGTCTCCGCCTATGGATACAGACCGACACAACAGAATACGATGCAAATCATCTTGCTCGTGAAACAAGAGTTCTCTCAAAGACGAAGTAATCATGTAAACTAAGCAAAAGCCAATGAACTTCATGTTTACCACATACACACTCATGAACAGCAGAGCAGACGACAGATAACATGTTCTAAGCTCAACGGATCATCTGCCATAGGTAACGGCAATAGCCAACCACCAAGCGAAGTTGCCAATCGTCAACCAACATACGAAAGCCATACCATACCAAACGATGCATACAGAATCTCTAACCTGACATATGTTCATCTGAATCCTTTTTCTGGCAGCACAGGTCGCAGACTCGTACTGGTTCCACACCCCAGTTGCGTTCTGGACACGGTCGCTTCTTCGCAGAGCAGGCCTCGCAGAAGCCTTGTCCACACGCACGACAATGGTGAATTGTTGTCTTCTCATCAAACTTCACTTTACATTTGTGGCAATTCTGTAAAAAAAATGTCAACCAAACTTATTCTGCTTTCTCTATAAACATTGAACAGTGAAACAAATCTGACAAAGTCTGCAACACAATAACATTGTACGCAATCTAATCTCTGAAAACCAAACGAAGATCAGCTGTTAATCTAATCCAGTAACTTCTATAGCACTGTCTGCGCTTCCTCCAAACTGTACATTATAAAAATGCTTTATAAGACAGATGCAGTAGATGATTGTTTCAAGCAATGCTGTAGTAAAGCAAGATAATGCATTTGAAGAAGTCAAGCCAAAACCAACAGATAACATCATTCATCATAGTGCAGCCACTAAAATCTAGAGATATCTGATCCTCATTGCCAGATACCATTCTAGCGTAACTCTTATCATAACCATAAGTCTATAACTAAGTCTGTTGAAGAACGCACTTAACTGCACTCACAGATAACACAAGTCATGCACCTTTAAAAGGTTCTCAACATTTTAGACAATTATAGCCCTGCATTACAAAAAGCAGGTCTGTGTCTACCTTGATGTCAGCGTTTGGAGCCCAGTAAGCAGGAGCAATCTTGTCCGTTACCCAGTCGGTCACCATTCGCGTTGGCTTGGCACTGACGCCAGCAATTGATTCCGACACGTAGTTGATTCCATCGAGAAGTCTACGAGCAGCATTGTGGCTTCCATGCAGCACAGTGTTACCCTGGCAAACAATAACTGCACTGCTAACAATGCATAGTAAGACAGACAAAGAGCATTGTTGCATCTTATGAAAAATGGTGAAGGATGGAGAAAGGATGGTGGACAGAGACAGGGAGAGGGACAACAAGATGGTCATGAAGAGGGCAAGGTCAACCACAGCAGATCAGAGGGGGCATTGGCTAAACCAGCATCCAGTTGATTATGGTTAACACCCTAAACTAAAGACTTCTACATCAGAAGATGGTTGGTACAAATGAAGTCAGAGTCATTCATACATAATCCACTTTAGATACTGGGTTGAAATCTGGAAATCCAGAGAAAAACAAACTACACACAGGAAAGTCAAATTATGTTTCTCTAAGAAGAAATATCGATTCAAAAATATCGATTAAAAGGTCGTAAAACCTGTTGGTGTAGCTGAAGGTCAGTGAGAAATCCAGACATTTCTGTATCATTTAAAATACTGTATACATAATGCAACATAATGTATCTGAAGAATTGCTGAGCACCAACAGAATGTCTTGCTGTGTTCTTATTTAGCATCAAATCCACAGAACGTTCATTAAAAGAACCTACACCATCAAACCATATCAAACTCAACCAATTGTTGTAAGAAAGCCTAAAAACCTACGTCTGGCCAAACATGTCGTATTTCTGTTCGAACGACCGTCTTCTCTGGATCAACGTTGCCGTACCAATGCTGGCGACTTCGGTAAATGACTCCACAGTAACCACACTCCAGCACGTAGCTGCCAGCAAAGAAAGAAAGAAACGTATGTATAGTCAGCTCAACTGGCAAACACAGCGCACACATCAGTCATTTTCCAGTGCTAGATTATTCAAGATGCTGTAGTACATCAAGTCAGCAGACTGTCTTCATCATCACTGTCAAGTCAGAATTTGGTAGCCCTGTGCAAAAGCAAGCACTGACAAGTCACATATAACCGAAGTGAAAGACAGGTAGATTTCTGACAGATGAGCAAAGGAGTAAGGCAGGCAGACAAAGAAGCATGCAAGCAGACAGCAAAAACCCAACAGACACACAGTATTGAGAAAGGCAATGAGACAAGAGAGACGTAGAGTAAGCTGACGTACCCAGACCAAGCGTATGAAGCGAGACCCAACCAAGCGCCATCACTTGACGCAGATGTCTTCGGTATCACAACAACGGTTCTTCCGTTGCGAAAACAAGCCTACAACCAATGACAACACAAGCCTACAACTAAACAACCAACGACAACACAAGCCTACAACCAAACAACCAGTGACAACGTCCCATCAGACAAGCAACGGCAATTCTCGTTATATACATCGTCACCATTTTCTTAGATCCGAGATTCTTGGATCCAAGACCCGTAGCTTCAAGGCACACGGATAGAAGGCTCCTGGTTCCACGGCTCTTAGATCCAAGACCATTGGATAAAGCAATCCTTAAGATCCAAAGCATGTTAACTGGTAATTCCCAGTCTGGACCATCAATCATTGCACTCTGTTTTTATAACAGGCTGCAGGTGTTGTACGTAATAAATACCAATTGCAAATAAATGACAAGCTTCAGATTCAAATGCTTTGACCAACTGAGCAGAACGACGTCACACTAACCCATGCAGTTGACCAGGACATCATTGTGAAGCCACTATACTAAAACCAATTGATATTACTGCTAGTACCAATACATACAGTGTGTATGTAATGTACGCATATACATATCTTCTTATTGTATGTACCTTGCAAGTGTAGACTGTGTTGTCAAACTGTGCTTGGTGTTTGCATTTGTGTTCCCTGTCTGTCTCGTGAGGAATTCCATCCTTCAGATGGTTCATCGTCAGCACACAACGCTTACTATTAACAAGCAAACATCAGTAAACTATATAATCACAGTCTCATCATCATCGTCATCATCATCATCATCATCGTCATCATCATAATCATCATCACTGTGCTTTTGAATTGGATGCTTGGGCAGTAAGTTTGAACTTTCTGAAACAATTTTTAACTTCCGAGCAAAGATGACCGGAACTTTGTCTCTAGAGTTCTTTTCAAACATGTTTTTGCTCATTATTAAAGCATAGTCTAACTATCGATTCAATTCAATTCCTATAACTTATTAATCCCTTTAATATTAAGAGTTTTATTTCAATGTAATTTTTGTCTGTCTCAATGTACCAGGTTGCAGTTTGCCAACCTATTTTTGCTCATTAACCCTTAACAGCCGAGTAGCATAGTCTTGTCACCTAGGCCCTGATGCCTAGCCATTTTTACCACAAAACAGCATATAAATTTTTTTGGTGAACTTGTGATATCTCAGTTATTTCTTGGCCTAGAGACATAATGTAGCCATTGTTCTTTAGCATTTTATCTCCTCTTCCCATCGAATCGTCGAGTTTTAGCACAACATTTTTGGGGGGTACCCTACATTGCCCCGAAGTAGACCCCTCCCCAATTTTTTCACTTTTCGGTGTTCAAGCACCTATATGAAAATATTTTCAGTGACAACATATTTAGTTTGAGCATGAAAGATGTGCAGAAATTAATACCAGTCAAAACACAAAAACAATTTTGAATATATCTTTATAAATGATGGAGTTATAAAAAAAATCAGTGTTTACACCTAAGTCGTAAAAGTGATGGAAATAATAAGGAAATTGAAAAATTGTGAATTTGTTATATCTCAGTTATTTCTTGGCCTAGAGACATGAAGAAACCACTGTTCTTTAGCATTTTATCTACTCTTCCCATCTATCCATTCAGTGTTAGCACAAATGCTTCTTGGGGGTACCCTAAGTTATCCGAAAGTAGGCCCCTCCCCAATTTTTTCACTTTTCATGTTCAAACACCTATACGAAAATATTTTGAGTTACAACATATTTAGTTTGAGCATGAAGGATGTTCAGAAATTAATGCCAGTCAAAACACAAAAACAATTTTGAATATATCTTCATAAATGAGGGAGTAATAAAAAAATTAGTATATAGACCCAAGTCGTAAAAGTCTGCTCAACAAAAAGGTTGGTCCGTTGAGTAAGCACATCAAAAAACGATCATCTAAAAAAAGAGAAAATTTTAAAAATGGTGCATCATAGGTTGGACCACCACAGATGCCGGAAAATGGTACAGTTTGGGGAGAAAAAGAAAATTCTGATACTTCTTCAGTCCAGTCTATTTCCCCAATGTCAACATCATCTGATGAAACCGACCCAGTTTCACCCTCGCCGAGCATGTACCGAATTCCATCGGTAAAATCCGTGTCAATGTCGGAGTTTCCTTCAGCCAAATCCACTACACTGTCGTCACTTGAACCATCTAACAAGTCTTCCTTCTCAGATTCGTCAAAACTGTCAGGATTCGAATCTAATTCATCTATCAATCGCCTTATTTCATCGTCGGAAAGTCCACGCGGTCGCTTCGTCGCCATTTTTACCGATGTAAATATTCGATTCAAAAGCCCGATTTGATTCGTCAATTTACGTCATAAAATGCAAATTCTAAGGGGATCTTCCACTTATTTCGATGCCTAAATATAGTATCGAGACCCACATAACGTAAAGTCATAAAAATATAATATATTTTATTGGCCAGAATACGTCATTATGTATGGAGCGCCGTACTACCATTTGCTACAGTCTCGGTATGAGGCCCTAGTTAAAATCAACTACCATTCACTACCTCGACGGCATTTAAGGGTTAAACAAATATACACAAATTTAAAATTTTCTGCAATCTGTTTTAACTCCAAAGTTGAGTAATTGCCTTTCTTTAAGAATTTCCATATTAGTAGGTGATCCTAATCCTGAAATGATATGCTTTCGCATGTTGACCAGATGATCAATTCCTACAATTTCAGTGACTAGAAGTGCTTCATCAATCATGATGGATCTCTCTCTTCCTGGCATCTCTGCTTTTAAATTATATATGCAACCTATGCGACATAAATGTATGATGTTGGAAGTCGACAGACAATGACGAGTGAATGCTCACCTGCATGACAGACAATGACAAGTGAATGCTCACCTGCATGACAGACAATGACGAGTGAATGCTCACCTGCATGACAGACAATGACAATTGAATGCTCACCTGCATGACAGACAATGACGAGTGAATGCTCACCTGCATGACAGACAATGACGAGTGAATGCTCACCTGCATGACAGACAATGACGAGTGAATGCTCACCTGCATGACAGACAATGAAGAGTGAATGCTCACCTGCATGAAAGACAATGACGAGTGAATGCTCACCTGCATGACAGACAATGAAGAGTGAATGCTCACCTGCATGACAGACAATGACGAGTGAATGCTCACCTGCATGACAGACAATGACGAGTGAATGCTCACCTGCATGACAGACAATGACGAGTGAATGCTCACCTGCATGACAGACAATGACGAGTGAATGCTCACCTGCATGACAGACAATGACAAGTGAATGCTCACCTGCATGACAGACAATGAAGAGTGAATGCTCACCTGCATGACAGACAATGACGAGTGAATGCTCACCTGCATGACAGACAATGACAAGTGAATGCTCACCTGCATGACAGACAATGACGAGTGAATGCTCACCTGCATGACAGACAATGACGAGTGAATGCTCACCTGCATGACAGACAATGACGAGTGAATGCTCACCTGCATGACAGACAATGACGAGTGAATGCTCACCTGCATGACAGACAATGACAAGTGAATGCTCACCTGCATGACAGACAATGACGAGTGAATGCTCACCTGCATGACAGACAATGAAGAGTGAATGCTCACCTGCATGAAAGACAATGACAAGTGAATGCTCACCTGCATGACAGACAATGACGAGTGAATGCTCACCTGCATGACAGACAATGACGAGTGAATGCTCACCCGCATGACAGACAATGAAGAGTGAATGCTCACCTGCATGAAAGACAATGACAAGTGAATGCTCACCTGCATGACAGACAATGACGAGTGAATGCTCACCTGCATGACAGACAATGACGAGTGAATGCTCACCTGCATGACAGACAATGAAGAGTGAATGCTCACCTGCATGAAAGACAATGACAAGTGAATGCTCACCTGCATGACAGACAATGACGAGTGAATGCTCACCTGCATGACAGACAATGACGAGTGAATGCTCACCTGCATGACAGACAATGACGAGTGAATGCTCACCTGCATGACAGACAATGACGAGTGAATGCTCACCTGCATGACAGACAATGACGAGTGAATGCTCACCTGCATGACAGACAATGACGAGTGAATGCTCACCTGCATGACAGACAATGACGAGTGAATGCTCACCTGCATGACAGACAATGACAAGTGAATGCTCACCTGCATGAATGACAATGATGAGTGAATGCTCACCTGCATGACAGACAATGAAGAGTGAATGCTCACCTGCATGAAAGACAATGACAAGTGAATGCTCACCTGCATGACAGACAATGACGAGTGAATGCTCACCTGCATGACAGACAATGACGAGTGAATGCTCACCTGCATGACAGACAATGACGAGTGAATGCTCACCTGCATGACAGACAATGACGAGTGAATGCTCACCTGCATGACAGACAATGACGAGTGAATGCTCACCTGCATGACAGACAATGACAAGTGAATGCTCACCTGCATGAATGACAATGATGAGTGAATGCTCACCTGCATGACAGACAATGACGAGTGAATGCTCACCTGCATGACAGACAATGACGAGTGAATGCTCACCTGCATGACAGACAATGACGAGTGAATGCTCACCTGCATGAAAGACAATGACAAGTGAATGCTCACCTGCATGACAGACAATGACGAGTGAATGCTCACCTGCATGACAGACAATGACGAGTGAATGCTCACCTGCATGACAGACAATGACGAGTGAATGCTCACCTGCATGACAGACAATGACGAGTGAATGCTCACCTGCATGACAGACAATGACGAGTGAATGCTCACCTGCATGACAGACAATGACAAGTGAATGCTCACCTGCATGAATGACAATGATGAGTGAATGCTCACCTGCATGACAGACAATGACGAGTGAATGCTCACCTGCATGACAGACAATGACGAGTGAATGCTCACTTGCATGACAGACAATGACGAGTGAATGCTCACCTATATGAAAGACAATGACGAGTGAATGCTCACCTATATGAAAGACAATGACGAGTGAATGCTCACCTATATGAAAGACAATGACGAGTGAATGCTCACTTGCATGACAGACAATGACGAGTGAATGCTCACCTGCATGACAGACAATGACGAGTGAATGCTCACCTGCATGACAGACAATGACGAGTGAATGCTCACCTGCATGACAGACACTCTGCTCGGCAGGTGAAATACTGGTCAGGAAACATGTTGGGCATTGACTTGTCAATCTCATCCATGAATTTCTCGTTCAATACCTTTAAGAAAATGAATCTTCAGAGCATTATGTTTCATTGGCCATAATTGTCTAGTTAACTAGTGTCCATGCTGTCAAGACATCAGTGCAGTTTAACTTCCAGCCAAGACAGAAGATATTTCCAGATTTCTGTGGCACTTAAACCCTTTGACATTAACTGCACATGATGTTGAGAGGGAGAGTGATGAGGAAGATGAGTGAAGTACATGAAAGACAGAACAATCTTTACATCTCGACCAACAATGTGGTTTAACACGTTGACAACTCGTCCTTCAGTCAGTCGTTTAACATGGTGTGTAGGCGGTCAATGTGGCTGAACAGAGAGCTCAACAGTCAGATGGCTAACAAAGGCTGATGACTGGTCAGTCAAAATTCACATGTCCAAACACTATCTCCATACAAACAAAGACATCTTACACCATCTCAACAAAGTTTTGTCTACAAAAATAAAAAGCATCAAATTAAATTCCTCAAATGAACACATGTGTAAATGCTGCTGCATGAAACACTAAGCAAGGCCCCTGTCGTAAGCAATCGCCATAACAACCATTTTAATATCATCCATGATTTCTCATTTTCATGCTCTCCAAGTCAGTAAATGATAATTGATTGCTTTGGTGAACATCTCCCATGCAATATGGAGCTAGTGGATACAAACTTCTTCCGAGATGACTGCAGCATGGGACCCTTGGCAAGTCCTTCACACAATGGCTCAGCACCAGCGCTTAATAAACATGGCAATAAATACAAGAACAATAAACAAAACTAAAGACGACTGAATATTTGTAGAAAAATCAAACTGCACCAGGTGTCAGAGCTGGTCGAATAACAAAGGCTAGTCACAAATAAGTCAGATGAAGAGATGAGTTCATTAAAAAGTAATATTTGATAGAGAAAGTATAATCACACATTCTCCTCCTCCTTTGTTTCTAATCACTTTAAAACAATTTAATGCCGAGATGGTAGTAAATGGTATGGGAAATCCTATACCCTCTGGCATTAAAGGGTTAAAAACCGAATTCTCTGCTCGATCATAAAGTGGCCCTTGATAGATTTTTAACCACAATAAACAATCATCATCAAACAATTATCCCCCCTTATCCTAAACGAACCTTAAGCGTTCGGAAGACGACTGCAGAATTGCGTGAGCATCGAATCTCATTGTTGTTCAGTTGTTTCTTGACGGCCCACAGCAGACTCTTGAAGTCGGTCGGTGCTTGTCTCGTTCGCGTACCAACGTATTGAAGCGACGAAAATGCGTCGATGCTCAGACCAAGAGCTCGAAATTTGTTGCGTAGAAGACTCTCAGCTGGCTCCGAAGCTCCTGTAGACATCAACCAAATTCACAGATCATGCAAAGATGAAACACCAATCAAACCAGTTCAGCCTAAAATTTAAACTGAAAGATCCATTTAAGGGTTTTTACAGCTTAAATTTCACATACATATATAATTCAACATATTCAGAAAATATGTATCATAATTTTATTTAAAATGGAAGATCATAAAATGTGTCATATTCAAAATGCTTCCAGTATCTAATAAGATAAGATAAGATAAGAATATTCTTTAATATACCAATTGCTATCCGCATTTTGGTGTACATACAAAGTATAATAAACAAACGTACATCATTTCTATATCCAATCAATGTCAAAGTGTTTTAGAATAGCATAAAATCCTAAGTCCAAATCCAATATAAATTTTAAATTTAAATTTACATAATAAAAGTACATTACAGTAAACTTTTTCTGCCATTTACATTCTTTGCCGAATGCTGTTTTAAATTAATTAGTGCGGAACTTCTTAGTCATCTGTACAACACCTGCCCTAACACACTTCAATGATGAGAATGGACTAAGGTGATTGTGAAACCACCTCTAATTGCAAAAGAAATAATGTCAATTATATATGTACAGCAATTTCAATCAAATGTTTGCAGGGCCTTAAATCTTCAGGTGCTATTGTGTTGCAACATTTGTTCTTTTCTTATCTGCAGTTGAAGTGATTGCCAACTGCCTTTCTACACAATGCTTTTGTTGTCTTAAGCTGCAGCCACAGCTGCTGCTACTGTGTTGAAAGCAATGTGCACAGAATTGAGATGCAAGACCCAATTCCTAGTTATGATGAAACAACATTAACAGATCTATGTTGCTTTACACATTATCTTAGCAACCAGATACAAAACAACATACAGCAGAACCCATAGGCGCAACCACCCTATGGGACCCACGGGACGCGTCCCCCCAACTTTTGAGTGGTCCCCTAACTTTATTATTATGGTCCCCCCCAACTTTTAGGACGTGATTCATTATGGTTCCACCCAACTTTTAGGACGTGATTGCACCTATGGCAGAACCCATATTCTGCAAAGAAAAACTGCAAAAGAATTGCAAGTGAGTTCAGGCAGAACAACATTAGAAAGTAAGATCACATGTGTAGCTTTCGTCAGACAAAGAAAATATCGCCAAATATGCATCCACAACAATCAACATCCAACAGCAAATATTAAACTTACAAAATAATGTTAAAAACTCAATAAAGATATAAAAGGAAAAAGAAATACATAAGCAATATTAAACATGACCAAATATTTTAAAAAATCAATAAAGACATAACAGAAAAGATATATATACATAAAGAGACAATTTACAGTGAGACCCATTTATGCACAACCCATGCATGCGATTCTTGACTATAATGCTCCCACTTGCAGTGACACCTTGATCATTAAGATAAGACCGAGTGCTGTTAATCCCTCTGATAAGATGAGATTGGTGATGATAAGGTGCAACAGCGGCTGACCTTTCGCAAGGATGTCCGTGTGTTGTGTTTCGTGAAAGATGATGACACTCGGTCCGAGAGTAGAGACGGCTTTGTCGAGTTGGAATCGTCTGGACGCCGACTTCAGTTCAACGGAGAAATGTTTGAGGTACGCTTTCGATGCGTCGCCAAGAAACTGGAACATGTCGCTGCTCAGTCGTTCGGCTCTCGTTCGGTAGATGATGACATCTGAGATGGCGAGCACCTTGAGCAGCAGACGCATCCTCTGGTTCTGGTTGCTCGTGACGCCAAGCATGCCCTCCGTGTCAACGACAATCGCCCGGTGCAGAACGTCGTACGCGGCCCACACCCCCGCCGTGCATGAGTCCTGCAGTGGGGACGTCTTGAAGATGTCCCGGCCTTCAAAGAATGTGTGATTGAGCGTATATGATTTGCCGTCGCCCGTGTTGCCGAAGATTGAAATGACTTTCGCCATTGCTTTCTTATCGCAACCAAGATGAGAGATGAAATCTTCTTCATCTTTCACCTGAAACAGTTTTAAACAATTCATCTCTTAGTACTACACATCATCTGCAAACTGGATTCAGATGAAGTCACTTACAGAACACATCAAATATGGTTAAAATAATAATAATAATAAGGTTTGAAATACGGTCGTAACAACAGAAATGTAAAATTAATTAATGAGTTGCAAAAATGTTCTGTTGTTGTTGCTGTTGTTGTCAAAAGTACAACTCTACATGACAAAAAATTTGTTAATTGCAGAGCTGTAATAAATTGTAAATAATGACAGATCAGTTTCATTGAGACAAATATAAAGACGCACATTACTAGTGAACATCTACACTTTAATCATTGGTAACCACTAACCAATAATGTCTAAGTTCGGTTCAGAGCATACATGTGCTACTATCGTAACTGGCACAGGGGGGCATCACTATTCCATCATGGTGGGAAGTGACTCTTAACATCTGTGATCCACATCTCATTGATCCCAAAATTAACTTAGATTGTTCTGTGGTCACATCAATTGAGCAAAATGTTGGTTGTCATTCATCATCATTATCATCATTATTATCATCATCATCATCATCATCATCACAAGAGTGTCTGATTGCAATTAGACACGTCAGGACTGATAAGAAGAAGAATGATCGACCACAGGTGAAGGTAAGCAATTATTAGCTAAGCAGAGAACAATGACTCAGCAGACAGCAGATCACGGCCCAACATCAAACACGCATCTACCGCTTACCTTCAGTTTGGTAAATCTGCATACAACCATATCGAGTGCCAATCATCATCTGACTAAACTTCATTTCCATACAAGAAACAATATCAACAATCGTTCTTTGAGCTGATCATCGCAAATCTCAAGGACAACAGTTTAAATGAAAATGGATTCCACTCTGTGTGTACACAAGCCATTGACCCCAGAACATCTTCACAATACGCATTGTTTCAACTCATCTGCCATTGTCTGCCTTCTGATTGCTCAGAAAAGCAACATTCTTCCATTAAATACTTTCTTACTGACTTGGCATCAGCAGTATCCCACTTGCCTACTCTGACTATCTTTAAATCCTGACACATGGACGTAAATACGTTTTGTACCACACACATTGCTTAGATGCAATGCATCATATTGTATACATGTACCTGAACATCTATAGATATAACGCGCTTAAGAGCATCTCATGTTAATGTCTCCTTCATAACAGTCACTGCATGTACAAAACTCCACCTAACTCCTTAATACAGAATGCATAGATCTGTAAGTACAGTCTCACTAAATGTCAGTGATTCTATAAGAGAAATTTAGAGATAATATTTAAATTTAGAGATAATATTTAAATTTAAAGATAATATTTAAATTTAGAGATAATATTCAAATTTAGAGATAATATTTCCTCAAAGAATCCTATTAACAGACTTTTGTCTGTGAACGTCACATCAAACAAGCAATCAAATGATGTTCAGGCAATCACAATCTTGCAATCACAGCAGCATCAAGTCAAAAGCATCCATGGTTTGTCTTCAGCAGCACTTCTTATATATACTGAAGAGCATAAGTCAATGCATTGTCATCTGCTCACCATGCCTCAAGGATCCAATAAAAAGCCTCAATGATCCAATAAAAAGCTGCACAGTGCACTGCACACTCATCATCACAGTTAAATCACTCATACAAGTCAACTATGAAATTGAAAGCAAGTGAGCTCAAAACATTGCAAAAACCCAATGCTGTTGGAAATTCCACACCCACGGTCCCACACATTGAACAAAACGGTTCTAAATAAAATGAAAAGAGAGATTCATGATCACACTCCATGATCAGCCAACAGAGCAGATGCAATGGTTTGTAAAGGGCAACGTATATACGTGACAATTTAAAGCCAAGTGCTGCATGACTGGCCAGCTGTGACAGAACCAACAGAACAGATGATTTTTCTTCTTTGTTTATTTGACAACAAAGAAACCTTGTGAGCATTTGGCAGGAGGAAACACAACATGTATGTACCACTATGAACCTTCCTGACACAAGAAAACAACTCCGCTGATCTTTGTCTCTTTGTTACAAAGGCAAGGTAGCAAGGTAGGGTTTCTTATCACAAGGTATGGTTTCTTATCATAAGGTAGGGTTTCTTATCACGCAATTCAACCAACAATAATATCCTCAGAACTGCAATTTAAACTCCCCCACCTGACTATTCATTCGCCACTTTGCACAAACAAGAGCTTTGTCCAACTGATTTCAGCCAGTCAACTGAAGACTGAACTGCATTTGGTCTTTGACCTTGGCAACCTCAATTCGGCCAAAAGTGCATCACGTGAAAATGACGATGTTTTGCCATTGAACACGTAACATGCAACGCAGTATTTCTCTTGCTAAGTAATTGAGTTGATTCAAGTTCTATTCAAATAAAATAAATGAACAGCTGCATCATTGTCACCATAGGAACAACTCAAGAAGGCGACGAATATGAAGAAACAAATCAATTGTCGACTCAAACGGTCAAATTTTAGTACAAAGGCATCACACAATTTATGATAATCCAACCTAACCCTACCAATTAATGTTCCTGCAAAGCCACACAGATGCAAGCAATGCAAATTTTGCACAGTTGTCATGCACAGCACCAACACCAGATAGGACTTTGTCAGCAATAGTGATTCTTTACAGCACAACATCACACTTCCCCACGTTTCACAAAACTTTATTCATTGGAGAATCCAGGTCAATTTCCAGTTATTAAAAGAAAGCAGAAGTTAGCCTATTCACCTACTTCAAAACAAATGGACAAACAGAAACTTGGTCCTGTTCTGAAGTGAATTCTTCTAGAACTTGTCATAATAAATAGGCAAATGCCACACTGTAAACAAAAGTATTTTCAGGACTGCAATTGTTTGTTATTTTGATGTTGGCTCAGTAAACATAGCCTTCAGAGAAAAAACACTGAATGTGACACAGCTACCTGCACATAGATCCTCCATTTAATCACACCAGCTCTTAGACACTCTTATGAGTTCAGTGTGCTAACAAATAATCAACGAACTTTTTAGAAGGCGATTAGAATTTCATTGATGTTATGCACAGTGGGTATAAACATATATTAGATTGAAGCAGATTTGAAAGCTTCTGAGAATGGTTGTTGCCATGCTGGTAATAACATTAGCTTCATTAGGTCAATAACATTAGCTTCATTTGGTCAATAACATTAGCTTCATTTGGTCTGCTGCACTGGCTTCCTATACAATTCCAAATAATGGCAAGTCGAAGTCTGTAAACTGAGATTTAAAAATTCAAATAAATGTCGATTGGCATTTTGCACTGGCTCCGTTAATTTCGAACGGATCTGAGCGAAAGCTCATGACATGAAACCGCTTCAGTCAACAGAATTTCGAACATTTAAAAATATGGGATGTGGCTTATAAGGCCACAGCGCTCTATTTTAGCGATTTCTTGTGCGGCCATACTGTTTACATGGACGGCCATACTGTTTACATGGACGGGCATGCAGTCTTCGGGATTACCAACCAACTTTTGTTATCAGAGTTTGGCTATTTCAGTGTTCATGAAGTGTCACAATCAATAATAATAATACAATCTATAATGATAAAGCCTCAAATGATGACAAGAAGCAACTGTGCATGAAGGACATGATAAGTGTGACTCCAATCTTATTGGCACAAAGATAACCTAGGCTACTTGCCTGCAACTCCTCATGTTGATTGGCCAGAGGGAAACTCCGAACTTGTGAAGAATCTTCCAGATCCTCCGACATCAGATCGTCAAACACCTGTGACTTCTGAAGGCTGTCAGCAATCAGATCTGCCATATCTCCCTCATCTTTCGTACAATCTAGTGTGGCCGCCGCAATGTCCGGAATGCGTGATCGACTTCGGCCGGAGTCCTTTGAAACGAGTGATTTGTCAATTTTTAGATCTCGCAGCAGATCGGTCGGCGACTTTGGTGACGTCATTTTGTAGTTTTGGTCACCAACTGAACGAATTACGCTGCCTGAAGATTTCTCTTCAGTGTCAGCTGGACTGGGTTTCGGTTTCATGACAAATGTCAACTCAGGTCGCTGGCCAGGGACACCCTCGCCTGCGAAATCCGCCCGTACGTGGCTCCTGTCAACTCCTTCATTAGGCTTCGAAAAAGGTTTCGACGATGGCGACGGTTGTGTCTTTTCAACGTCGAGACAAGACTCGAAGTCTTCTTGTTGCGGTAGAGAAACGAAAGTCAGTGAATCGTCATGATCGGAGAGTGGTGACAACGGCTTAATGGGTGTTATTGTGTCATGCTGCGACAGAATTAAGTCGTTCAAACCGCCCGACGCCAACGCTTTCTTATTGTCGAGAATGGGAATCCGACGATGTGTCTTCTTCGTCAAATGCGTCTTACGGTCGCAGTCGAAACAGAGTCGCAGGCCGCAACTTTCGCATTTCACGTCGGCGAAATTGCGTTCGTCACAAGATGGCTGTTGACACAGTTTGTCGGACGGTGGCCGAACGAGTTTTCTGCGTTCGTGGAATGAATGTCGAGCGATTTCGTGCAGTCGACTCTCGCACGCAGCGCACTGAAGGGACCGACAGTGATCGCACTCGTACTCCGCCTCCGCTCTATCCGCGACACACGAGTATTTCTCTGAACAAAAGACGATCGACGATCTCGCCTTCCTCGGTCCTCTTGCGACCGTCGTGGGTCCCGTTGTTAACATGATGATAATAATTACGAGATAAAAATAATAATTATGCTGGTCAGGAAATCCGTCAACTCATTCCATCGACCGACGAAATAAACAACATGCAATCTGGTCTGATTGGTCAACTGACTTATACTCAGCGGTTGTCGTGACAGACATCGTTGTTTGAAGAAAGCACCAGCGCAGAGGTGTAACTAAGCCGATGACAAAATAATCAGAATGCTATGATGACATTGCGATCAAAATAGAACGATTTCAAGACCAGTCAAAGTACAGAATAAAGAAAGTTATTCTGTGGAAAAGGGAATCGAGCTACATCAACCGGTTTCGGTCTAACGGGTCCATCCGGTTTATAGAATAAACGAGCATTATTATAATAGGCCTACTAGGCCTATCCTAGAACTCAAACAGCAAGCAATTAGCCTATGGATTAGATAATTTTAACATAATTAATGCAGCCTGTTATGTAGGTCCATAGGCCTATGACAAAGACGTAGGTAGGGCCAATATAGGCCTACTAAGCGCAGCAGTGACCACGGTATTCGCGATCTCCCGCGTGGGGTTCGGCCATTTTGTGCTGGTTAGGCTAAAGGGACGACTAGGACTAGCCTAGCTACTGATCGTTTTTCGTTTTGATTATGCACACAGTAAAAGCAAAGATATTATAGTCGTAGACTATAAGGTCTTTGGTAAAAGAACATTGAAACTGATGGGTCATTAGGTGGTGGGCCCTGGGTTGGCGCCCGTACGTGTAGCTTCGGCCCTGTAAACATGACCTTTATTAGGCTATCAATCAATCAGTCAATCAATCAATCAATCAATCAATCAATCAATAATCAATAAATCAATCAATAAATGCTCGTTTATTTAAGCATAGGCCTAATAAGCTGACATAGACTTAACTTATAGAACAAAAGGATTGCAGAATAGGCCATAGGCCTATAGATGCCGGCATTCTCGATGCAATAGGCCTAGATATGCCTTTAGGTCTATATTCTTTGTTTATTCAAGAAAGTTAGGCTAAGTTAAGTTAGGCTACATGAAGATGCCTAATCCAAACAAACAAATGTTGTTGGGCAACTGGTCATCATGTTCTACAAATGGTAGCCTATAGCGGCATATATCCTAGGACCCTAGGCCTATAGCACACCACTTGTCGATCCACGCTATCATATAGGCCTAAGCCTAGGCTAGCCTATTAATTATTATCACCACAGTAAAATTCTATAATCTCGCTTAAACTTTTCCAGGACAAGATAGGCTACACACTAGTACACAGATGACTAATAATTAATTAAGGGAATTTAGAGCCTATCATGCATGATGCATGCTTAAAATTAACCATGATGGGCCCTAGGCGTAATTATAAAACGAATTTAGCAGTTGCTGTACAAGACTGTTAGCCTAAAACATGGATTGAACGTAGGCTAGGCCCGATTATTTCCGAGTTTTAGGGCTGCAGAAATGCGCAGTTTTATACGAGTCCTTGCTATTAGGCCTGCGATACCTTGAGCCTGCGACAAGTAGGACGGTCTATATTGCGACTTCGTTGGCAAAGAATCCGATGTTAAAATCTGATTTCCAGAGTTCGCAAGAAATTGCGGTTATGAAAGAAGACACGAGGAGTAAAGACAACGCAAGAAGACAATGTTTACAGGTCAACTAAGTTCAATTATTTGCGATTAAATTGCTTATTTCGGCTGCGTTGATGCTGCCGGAATGATGAAATATCAAATATTAAATCAGTTTAAACTATTCCTCGAAGTTTTATTTTATTAGGAGTTTTATGGGCCGAGAGGTCAGATCGTATGTAGGACAGCGGATGCTGGCAGTACCGGCCAACTAAGACATCAGTTTGACAGTCCTGAACGTAGTGTCCTGGAGAGAGTGCTCTTTTTACGCGTGAAAATTGTACCGCAACTGACGAGTCATTGTGATGTACGAAACTAAGAACTTTGACTGAGCCCCAGCCTACCCAACTACGTAGATCGTGAGTTTACTTGTTGCGGCGTTTTAGTGTTTGCGTCTGCCTGACGTAACGTTTGTGCTGCGCTGAGAAATATCAAAGATTTAATTTGTAACATCACTTACCTGTCTTGTGTATTTGATCTGTTCACTACACAAGTGATCGGAGTTTGACAAGGCAGCATGAGGCCGTTCGACGTTATACTGACTCCTAGGAAATGTGCGGCAGTCATATTTGTTGTTGTCTGCTCTCTGTACTTTTTGCTGTCGCCCTTTGTGACCGATTTGAACGTCGATAGAGAAAATGAACAACACGTGGTTCCACTGGGTGACATCAAGTTCGAGGCAGATTCAGTGGCGGATGGCGTTTCAAATGAAGTCTACACGAAAACAGCTCGTTTACAGGGCGACGTGAAATTTGGAAAAGATTATAAGCACGTTCATTGGTTTGTGCAGGTATGGAATTATTTGTATGATACTGATGTGAGTTTATTAATGAGCTCATGCTTAGAACTGTAAATTGTCAAGTTTCTATATGCTTGTGGGGCGCAGAGGTGTAGTGGTGGGTTCGGTGCATTGAAGCCGAAGGGTTCCAGGTTCGAATCCACCTCAAGCCGCCGCGTAGGGACCTGGAGCAAGTCCTTCACTCGCAATTGCTTGTGCGCTTCGGCATCAATTTCCAATGGAGTGTCCGTGATGTAGTCGGTAGCGCCTCTGAGTAGAGAGCTTATAGCAAATGTGAGAAATAAATAAATAAATGTATGTACATAGATGAACATGCTGGATGCATGTATGATGTACTATTTAAGTGGCATAGCTGGGAGTGGCAGTCTTAGAGGATTGAATAAATTTAGGGCTGTGATTAAGCCATTAATCCTTAAATTTCAATCGACTGATTTCGGTTTGTTTGTTAATTTTGTCGTCGTGTAATGTCAGATGCCCTTTTCCGAAACGAACAACATAGAGAACAATGATGTTGCAATCGTTTGAGTAGAAAATTAAATGATTATTTTCCATTTGAGATAAATGCTGATGAATGAATTTAAGTCATAGATGGTGACAGAATGAATGTCTGGATTGCAAATTTGCAATAAACGATTTACTTAACGCAGTTCAAGCACATTTTTGACATTTTACTTTTGGTATGTGATATGATTTAAGTGTTTTTGTAAAAGGAGTAGAAGAGAGTAGGAGAGAAGTAACTGACTCGGTGATGACATTTTAAACAGTTTTCATGCATTACATAGCAGATGGCAAATTAATCATATTTAATTGTTTAGTTAAAGTTTTGGAGATTATCGATTATAGGTTTTGAATCAGAGTCTCCACTAAATGAATTTTTGTGTGTGATGCAGCACGACAAAATTTGATGATGTAGCAAAACTTGGCGAAAGTAAATTTTATTGTATTTTATTATTCTGATATGAATTCAACTCCATTTCAGCATTTTTTTTATTATTTCTCTGCTGCATCCTCTGCTGTAAGCAGTCAACTCCATTTTAGCATATTTTTTATTCAACTACATGAAGTGAGTGAGTGGTATTAATAATAATAATTGCTTCCTGGTAGCTGTGATGGATAACCTGGCAGCCAAAGTGCTTGAGGTGCCTGGTCGCGCGTCTCATGACAGCAAGAGTGCAAGGATCATCTCTCACCACCGCCAGTGTTGTTGAAAATCCGCTGAAGTGAAGTTGATCATTTACAATAATAAAAATGCGCTTTTGCTTTTTACTGGAAAAATAAATTCATACACAAAAATGGAATTTTACCAAAATTTTATCTGCTGATCGCAAAAGCAATGTGTCTGAGTAATGTTTAGAGATGTCGCGTGAAGAACGAGATTGGATTGCGCTGAAAAAGAGTGGTGAAGAAGATTGAGGAGCTGGTATGATGAGTGGTACTTGAGAAATGGGTTGTGGGTAGATCAGGGGAAGAATTTCTAAAGAGGTGATGCAGCTTGCAGAGTGATCGATAGATCGAGGGTTTTGTAGATGAATGACTCTTGTGCAGTTTATCGAATTACATATGGTCTATCACTGATGCATAAAGGTTTATGCCTTGATCAAGGTTAATTGGTGATTTTCTGATTTGCTTCTCATCTCTTCTAGATTTCCGATGTCCATCTGAGTCTTTTCTATGACGAAGGACGAGCAACGGATTTGTTTCAGTTCTGTCAGCAAAACCTCGATATCATCCGACCCGAAGTTGTCCTACTCACCGGTCGGTTGGCCACTTACGTACTACTACAACTCATTCCAACTTCTTAAGTTATTAAGATCTAAGTCCTGGAATGGAAGCCAGTGCATTTGTGAGACATATAACCAAGCCTTGTTAAATTGTGTCCAACTGTCGTGGGCATTTTTTGGTGACTTTAAAAGACCTGTGAAAGCTATTACCAGAAGTTTGATTGGTCCAAAGACCTCTTTGTCTTTTTTTAAAGGAATTGCATCACCAGTCATAAGAATTGCATCACCAGTCATAAGAATTGCATCACCAGTCATAAGAATTGCATCACCAGTCATAAGAATTGCATCACCAGTCATAAGAATTGAATCACCAGTCATAAGAATTGCATCACCAGTCATAAGAATTGCATCACCAGTCATAAGAATTGCATCACCAGTCATAAGAATTGCATCACCAGTCATAAGAATTGCATCACCAGTCATAAGAATTGCATCACCAGTCATAAGAATTGCATCACCAGTCATAAGAATTGCATCACCAGTCATAAGAATTGCATCACCAGTCATAAGAATTGCATCACCAGTCATAAGAATTGAATCACCAGTCATAAGAATTGCATCACCAGTCATAAGAATTGCATCACCAGTCATAAGAATTGCATCACCAGTCATAAGTCCAAAGACTTATTGCACCATTTGTCGTATTTCAGCCTATGTCAAATAAATTGCATCACCAGTCGTAGGCCTATGTCATGGGACGCATTGAAGCTGTTGCCAATTGTACTGAATACTGATTGTTGACAAAGCATTGTTGGCAGACACCTTGTGTGAGGCTGTTACTTGAATCCCTTTTCTAAAGAAGATGTCCTTTCATTCATCATATTGCATCCTACGCTACTGATAAGATGGATTTTGTCATCTGGACACTTTTTTGGTACAGTAGAAAACATTTACATGTATGTCTTTGTGAGCCAAGAACCATCAGAACTTTTCGCTTCTCAATGAATTTTAATCAAAATGATGTAAGTTCTTTTAGAATCCATGTTCGTAAAATATTAAATTAAGGCAGAATTACAGTTATAAAGAAGTTTGCCCCCCAGCAGAAGGATGTTCGTTTTATTTCTATTATCTGTCTGGAATGGATTTTTGGTTAAGTCTCCACCTTTTGAATACCTACTTCTGTCAATCGTTATAAGCCAGAAAGGTTCCAAGTATCTAGATTCTTACGTAGCGCTCTTTAGGTTCCTCATGAGCAGCGCAATACAACTGTATTTACTGATATTGCTCTACTTCCGGAAGTGTGTAACATGACCGTACGACAGATGTTGATGCAATTGTAACATAATGGATTTTCTGCCTGAGTGGAGTCTTGAACCCCTACTCTCTGCACTGCATGCCGAGCTTTCTAACCGGTCGACCACCATGCGGCTACCACTAGTCTTGCAGAGATTTTGTCATACGGCACTGTTCAAGGTGTTCCAGGTGTTCAAGGTGTTCCTGGGGGAAAAAAATTCTCTAGCACTGTTCTTATAAATCGTGTGATGTCTCGTTGTGACAGGGGACATAACTGATGCAAAATTTGCCGATAGAGAAGGTTCGATGCAGTTCCTGGACGAGTGGAAACGGTATGATCAAATTCTGAAAGAATCGGGAATACTCGAGAAAACTGTTTGGTTGGACACACGTGGAAATCACGGTTAGTTATTATGTTGGACACACGTGGAAATCACGGTTAGTTATTATGTTAAATCAAAATTCTCTTTAAATAGCTCTATTACTTTTATTTAGAAATCTCTTTTAAATTCTCTTAAAACATTTGAATTACTTTATCAATGTAGGATGTATATTCACTATATATTGATTAGCCAATGAGTGATTGATTGCGTAGTGGTTGACATGTCGGAGTTTTGGTCAACAGATCAAGGGTTCTAATTTCCACACAAGCAGAATGATGTTTTGGAGTATCTGCTTCACTTCTGTCTCCTAACAATCTGCTGTGCTATGAGTCCAATGACCAAAGGCGGTTGTTGATTGGAAGACTTGTGAGCTGATGCTAATGGGAATGAAGTTGATATATTTAATCTCTTCTTCTTCGTTTATTTGATGCTCAGAATATTTAATTTCGAATTGAAAAAAAAGTATTTCTTCAAAATATGATAAATTCAAACGTTGAAAATGTTACATTGTGATGCGATAAGGCATGGTTTCCCTCTACGTTTTTTTATGTTATTTAACTGTGTTTCATTATTTTTGCGAGCTGCTCAATTGTTTGAAATATAAATTTGTTATTATGTTTCTTAGATGCCTTTGATGTTCCATCGCTTACAAGTAACAAGAACTACTTCAAGTGAGTTTTACTTATGATTTTGCCTGTCTGTAGATTCTTTTTTAATATTCAGATACAAAATGAACATGAAGTAGACGTTTCACTTACAATTAATACCTGGGTATGTCACAAAGAGTCAATGTGTGTAACTATATTCCACAGTTTGCATACCGTTCATTGCTATATACACAGCTTGTCATTTCGCTAATCAAGTTACTTGAATCCAATAAAACTTCTTAACATGGTGATGACGAGTCACATGTGCTGCTTCTTCAATAAACCTGTAATCCTTTTTTTGCATATTGATTTCAACAGATTAAGTTTTGCTAATAGGTACACGAATATCTCTGTGTGTGAGGAATTTGGGAGCAATGGTCTGCATATCAGAATCTGAAATGGTTTTACATTGCAACTTACAAGGGTGGGAGATGGTTGAATGGGGACATTAAGGGCCCTAAACGCCCCTAGAGAGTCCTGAGGCATGCAGTTTTAAACGTTTGGTTATTTCTGTAGGATTTATTCTCCACGAGGAAGACTCGATTCTCTGTCTTACCATTACGTGCATCAGACGAGCGATGGAGACCAAATCTCTTTTATATCCGTTGACGCTTGTCCAAATCCAGGACCCAAGAGACCGTTCAACTTTTTCGGTCTTGTCTCTGAGGTAAGTAAGCATTTTGACTTCTTCTCATAATTGCTTTTGAGAGTAGGGTTTCAGTTCTTTTAAGAAATTGATGATTTATTCCTGGTTTGTTCCCGATTGGTTTTGCAGTGTTTGAACTGTGTATCAAAGTCCTGAAGCTTTGCTGTTGTCTTGTATGACTTTTGTCTTAAAAGCTACATTAGAGAATTTAATCAGTTGTCTGTTGATGTCATAATGTCGTATAACAAAGTCAATTTTGGAAACAGAATACATTATTTTGCGACTTTGTTTTTAACATTATGCATCAGAAATCGTTTCAAGGTTACACTATTTGTGAAGTATAGAAATTTCAGTCAGTCTACTATATTTGATTTTTTCTTGAAGTGCCTGACTTGCATACATGTGGGATTGTGGGTAAATTCTGGCAAAATTGCAGAAAGAGATTCATGCAGCGGAATTGAGAGATTGGATTCAATTGGAGATGAGTGATTTGACAAATGTATTTGATTTAGGTCTTTTCATTTATTCTGATTATGATGGTCTTCTGTTGAATTTGTTGTTCTTGTTGTTTAGTCAGAGTTCGATCGTCTGAAGGAATTCGTTTCGTCTGCATCTGCTTCCAATCTGACGGTTTTCTTCGGTCATTATCCGACGTCTACGATTGGCAGTCCTCATCCGGGCATTCGTCAACTGCTCGGGTCAGTTGTCGTCACCGTCTCTCCCATCAGAACTGACTTGTGTGGAGTCTGTAGAGTCTGATCCTTTTGATAGGTCACTGTAGTTGAGCAGCTTTGTGTAGTTAAGAAATTGTGCTATATAAATGCTGCTCATTGATTGATCATGTGTACATGTTTTCCATTGAAAGATATATTCGAGGAGGATGATTAAACAAATGAGAAATGGAATGACCTTCGCATCATCGTCCTATGTCTCACTCAACTATACATTGATTTTTGTTTCTCTTGGATGCAGGGTTCACTGTTGACTCTGGCTTGGAAATCATCTGCTTTGAGGGTCTTAATGAAAAGGTGCTGCATCAATTGTCTGAATAACAAAGACCTGTTGCTGTTTTCTGTAGACATGGATCCGTCTATCTGTGTGGACATCTCCATACGATGGCTGGTCTCGTGCCGAACATGTACGCTGCGCAACAGAACGGATATCTCGAACTGGAATTGGCCGACTGGAAGGATGCGAGATTGTTAGTAGCTTTCAAATGCAAGATGATTCAATGTGTCAACTTTTATATTTACCTTTCTGCAGTCGAGTCATAAGTCCCAAGATGTTCATTTAGTTTGGTTTCAACTGAATTAGAAACCTTGCAGTGTTTAATACAGATCTATGGATGATGATGGTTTTGCATTTTCTGTCCACAATGATTCGTTGCTGATGATCTGCTGATCTGTTGTTGTAGTTATCGTCTGATGGCCGTCGATCACGGTATCGTCTCGTTCGTCGATCTTGATTTTCGTCAGTGGCCGGTGATTCTCGTCACGAATCCTAAGAACGCTCACTTCCTCATTCCAGACCATGAACCGACTGACAGCATCGAGAAATCATCTCACGTCAGGTGAGATTAGAATTATGTGGTTGACTGTAATCATCTCACGTCAGGTGAGATTAGAATTATGTGGTTGACTGTAATCATCTCACGTCAGGTGAGATTAGAATTATGTGGTTGAATGTAATCATCTCACGTCAGGTGAGATTAGAATTATGTGGTTGACTGTAATCATCTCACGTCAGGTGAGATTAGAATTATGTGGTTGAATGTAATCATCACACGTCAGGTGAGATTAGAATTATGTGGTTGACTGTAATCATCTCACGTCAGGTGAGATTAGAATTATGTGGTTGAATGTAATCATCACAAGTCAGGTGAGATTAGAATTATGTGGTTGACTGTAATCATCTCACGTCAGGTGAGATTAGAATTATGTGGTTGACTAATCATCTCACGTCAGGTGGGATTAGAATTATGTGGTTGACTGTAATCATCTCACGTCAGGTGAGATTAGAATTATGTGGTTGACTAATCATCTCACGTCAGGTGGGATTAGAATTATGTGGTTGACTGTAATCATCTCACGTCAGGTGAGATTAGAATTATGTGGTTGACTGTAATCATCACACGTCAGGTGAGATTAGAATTATGTGGTTGACTGTAATCATCTCACGTCAGGTGAGATTAGAATTATGTGGTTGACTAATCATCTCACGTCAGGTGGGATTAGAATTATGTGGTTGACTGTCATTATCTCACGTCAGGTGAGATTAGAATTATATGGTTGACTGTAATCATCTCACGTCAGGTGAGATTAGAATTATGTGGTTGACTGTAATCATCTCACGTCAGGTGAGATTAGAATTATGTGGCTGACTGTAATCATCTCACGTCAGGTGAGATTAGAATTATGTGGTTGACTAATCATCTCACGTCAGGTGGGATTAGAATTATGTGGTTGACTGTCATTATCTCACGTCAGGTGAGATTAGAATTATGTGGTTGACTGTAATCATCTCACGTCAGGTGAGATTAGAATTATGTGGTTGACTAATCATCTCACGTCAGGTGGGATTAGAATTATGTGGTTGACTGTCATTATCTCACGTCAGGTGAGATTAGAATTATGTGGTTGACTGTAATCATCTCACGTCAGGTGAGATTAGAATTATGTGGTTGACTGTAATCATCTCACGTCAGGTGAGATTAGAATTATGTGGCTGACTGTAATCATTGCTGTCACCTGCTGTGGATATGGCGCTTGTTTAGCACTTTGAAGTTAGGGAAGTTAAAGTTTGAAGTTAAGCTGTATTTGGATGATTTGCCCATCTATACCTGGCTGTTGGTTTCAACTTAGCCCAACCTTCCCTTGGAGGGTGAATCCAGTGAGACACAAAGATTAATAGATTAATAGATTGGAGGAAGCAATGAGTGATTATAAAATAAGCAATTGTGTTACATGCTTTGGCGCCTGCAGCTTTCACATTATTAACTCTATCGCAGCTATGTTGTTTTTCATAAATATACCCACAAGTGGTTCATATATAGAAAAACACACAGAGGCTGGGGAAATATTTACATGTCCTATATCATTTTGTTCTTATTTGATTCCTCAACAATATTCTGTGTTGAAAAACCAGATAAATTGACGTGTTTGCCTTAAAATTAATAAATATATAAAATAATATTAAAAATAAAAATTAAATTTATAACATTAGAAATTAATAAAAAAATCTATGAACAAAATAAATTGGAATGAAAACACTGCTAAATGTAGCTAATTGTATGACAAGCATGTAGCAAACAGTGAAAGGCTAACAAATTGTAAATTTAATCGAAAAATTATTTTTATATTACTAGCACCTGGAAGATAATGACATCAACGCTCACATTGACAAAATAATAGGTTTGCAGCGATCTCGCCGTATTTCTATCCAAAAATGTCCAAATATGAAGAATTTCTTTATAGATCCTTTACAGTTTGCCTTACTGGTAAATTGTATGTTTCTAACTAGGCTGAAAGGCCTAAATAAATAAAAATAACTACAAATGAGCAAATGTTTTGCCTAATCTATGATGAGATGGGGCGTGGTCTGATGGAAAGTCGGTGAAAATGCGGTCTTCAAATCCCGAAACCTCTGCATCGTCTAACATTATTTGCTTGAGACCTTATTTATAGCATTATGTTGAACGATATAATTCATTTTGTCTGAACTTGGCTGATGAAAAGACATAATTACAGCGAAATGGTCAACGTCCAAGAAGCCGCAGACACGGACGAATGTATGCAAATGGCGGGATATAAATTTGTACAAAATTACGGCCATAGTTTTTGTTTATAACTTCATCAAATCATTTGGGAAAACCAATGTTATGGTATTTTCTGATTCGTCGGCATGTATGCTATCGAAAGATATAAATAGAACTCTAAATATATCGACATTATATGACAAACGGCCGCGTTTTTGCTATACGGTCATAATCGACCGTATTCGCCGCGAAAGAGTTAAATGAGATTGTATGCATTAGAATGGTTTACATAAGGAGCCTTTAAACAAGTCCGTGTGAATTGAAGCTGCATCAGTTATAGTTGCACTCTCATTGTTTAAAAGTATGAAAAGAACGTCTGAAGAGAGATCATAATTAAGTCTCTTGCATTGTTTTGTTTTGCGTAGGATTCTCATCTTTTCGAAAGGTCATGTTGAGACGGTTGTCGTGGAGATTGATGGAATGAATGCGGGTGAAGTGGAGCACATCCATGGACCTCTCTTTGTTCTTCCTTGGCAGCCGTCTCGTTATGCGGAAGGCCTTCATACGATTAGGGTTTCAGTTAAGGTCAGTGATCTTCACTCTGGAAACATTTACACATATGTATATACAACTATTTGTGTGCATATGTATGTATGTATTTATATAAATATGTATTTGTATTTATGCATGTATGTATTTATATAAATATGTATTTGTATTTATGCATGTGTTTTCATGTGTATGTGTTTATTTAAATATGTATATGTATTACTTGTGTATGTTTTTATATAAATATGTATATGTAATCATGTATTTATCTGTGTATTGATGCACCATTTGTTGAGTTAGTGGAAGCTGCTGGTAACTTAGGCAAATTGTTTAGATTTTGCTATGTATCTCAATGACTATGTTAATGATATTTATAGGTCATCATAAATTATATGTTAATTTATGACTTGTACAGAATATTAAGTCTTATGTCCTCAGGTTTTTAATGCTATTGCTAGCAAATGTGTTGGTCTTCATTTATCTCGTTTGCAATAACTTGGTTCATTTTGGTGTAAACAAGTCAAGCATCTGGAAACTTAAGAAAATTCAGAATTCTATACTAGAGCCATAACTAATAGTATGTCTTGATATGAATATGAACTTAGAGTGTTGTCTGTGCTCCTTAAATCTTAGCAATGTCTTCGTCTTCAGGAAATGATTTCTGGACCTAGATTTGTAGCCGTCTCCTTTAATTAGAATCATCTACTCTGAATCTACAGAACATAATTTTAATTAATCCGCTTTCTTGTGTAGGACTCTGTTGGATCAGAGGCGGAAGTTCTTCAGCCGTTCTCCGTCGATTCCACTCGTCCGAAATTCGACTTAAAAAGTCGCTTCCTCTTGATGTCGGATCACGCAAAAATTGTAAGATTAAAAGATTAAATCACTTTCTGTGTTGTGCATGTGTAGCACGTGTTTTCAACAATGATATACACAGAATTAGCAGCAGAAAGGAAGGGAGGAGGGGGAAGGAGGAGAACTGTTTCATAATGAATTGATATATTTATGGAGTGTTGAGAGAAACAGACAGACAGACAGAAAGAGAGAAAGAGTGAGAGACACACACAGACAGAGAGAAATATGGATGGATGGTTGGTTGAATGATGAATGGGTGGGTCAATGGATGGATGGATCAATGTATAGATAACAAAGGAAAGGAGGAAAGGGGATTTATTATCTGAGAGTGGATTTTCTGTTGAATTACTTTGTAGCGGCTCTTACGGAAAAGGCTAATAAAACAAAGCAAATAAATAATTATAATGACTAAAAAACGTAGATGATAATTAGTTTGTAATTTCACTGTCATCAGTTAGTTGTTCGTCTGGTTTGTCTGAGTGATGACATTTGTGAATTTGTTTTCAGTTTAAGGCTATATTTGGCGTCGTTTATGCGTTCGCATTTCTCCCTTTGCTGATCGTTAAACTCGTTCGAATCCGTCTTCAAGGTCAGTTAATTTGTAAGTTTGATTTCTTCCATAGCATAAAAAGATGTTTGCAGCGATGATAAGTTGTCTTATATGAATAAAGAAAATGTGGTTTACATTACTTACAGAGATGATTGTAGCTTCAAGACACAGATGACATGAATTCATCACTTACGCGATATCACTTCAGGACTCATGTGATGCTTCTTAAGCGCACACAGATGACATGAATTCATCACTTAGGTGATGTCACTTCAGGACTCATGTGTTGTTTCTTAAGCGTACAGATGATATGAATTCATCACTTAGGTGATATCACTTCAGGACTCATGTGTTGTTTCTTAAGCGCACACAGATGACATGAATTCATCACTTACGCGATATCACTTCAGGACTCATGTGTTGTTTCTTAAGCGTACAGATGATATGAATTCATCACTTAGGTGATGTCACTTCAAGACTCATGTGTTGTTTCTTAAACGCGCACAGATGACATGAATTCATCACTTAGGTGATATCACTTCAGGACTCATGTGTTGTTTCTTAAACGCGCACAGATGACATGAATTCATCACTTAGGTGATATCACTTCAGGACTCATGTGATGCTTCTTAAGCGCACACAGATGACATGAATTCATCACTTACGCGATATCACTTCAGGACTCATGTGATGCTTCTTAAGCGCACACAGATGACATGAATTCATCACTTACGCGATATCACTTCAGGACTCATGTGTTGTTTCTTAAGCGTACAGATGATATGAATTCATCACTTAGGTGATGTCACTTCAGGACTCATGTGTTGTTTCTTAAACGCGCACAGATGACATGAATTCATCACTTAGGTGATATCACTTCAGGACTCATGTGTTGTTTCTTAAGCGCACACAGATGACATGAATTCATCACTTAGGTGATGTCACTTCAGGACTCATGTGTTGTTTCTTAAACGCGCACAGATGACATGAATTCATCACTTAGGTGATATCACTTCAGGACTCATGTGATGCTTCTTAAGCGCACACAGATGACATGAATTCATCACTTAGGTGATATCACTTCAGGACTCATGGGATGCTTCTTAAGCGCACACAGATGACATGAATTCATCACTTAGGTGATGTCACTTCAGGACTCATGTGTTGTTTCTTAAACGCGCACAGATGACATGAATTCATCACTTAGGTGATGTCACTTCAGGACTCATGTGTTGTTTCTTAAACGCGCACAGATGACATGAATTCATCACTTAGGTGATATCACTTCAGGACTCATGGGATGCTTCTTAAGCGCACACAGATGACATGAATTCATCACTTAGGTGATATCACTTCAGGACTCATGTGTTGTTTCTTAAGCGCACACAGATGACATGAATTCATCACTTAGGTGATATCACTTCAGGACTCATGTGTTGTTTCTTAAGCGCACACAGATGACATGAATTCATCACTTACGCGATATCACTTCAGGACTCATGTGTTGTTTCTTAAACGCACACAGATGACATGAATTCATCACTTACGCGATATCACTTCAGGACTCATGTGATGCTTCTTAAGCGCACACAGATGACATGAATTCATCACTTACGCGATATCACTTCAGGACTCATGTGTTGTTTCTTAAGCGCACACAGATGATATGAATTCATCACTTAGGTGATGTCACTTCAGGACTCATGTGTTGTTTCTTAAGCGTACAGATGACATGAATTCATCACTTAGGTGATATCACTTCAGGACTCATGTGATGCTTCTTAAGCGCACACAGATGACATGAATTCATCACTTACGCGATATCACTTCAGGACTCATGTGTTGTTTCTTAAACGCACACAGATGACATGAATTCATCACTTAGGTGATATCACTTCAGGACTCATGTGTTGTTTCTTAAGCGCACACAGATGACATGAATTCATCACTTAGGTGATGTCACTTCAGGACTCATGTGTTGTTTCTTAAGCGTACAGATGATATGAATTCATCACTTAGGTGATATCACTTCAGGACTCATGTGTTGTTTCTTAAGCGCACACAGATGACATGAATTCATCACTTACGCGATATCACTTCAGGACTCATGTGATGCTTCTTAAGCGCACACAGATGACATGAATTCATCACTTAGGTGATGTCACTTCAGGACTCATGTGTTGTTTCTTAAGCGTACAGATGATATGAATTCATCACTTAGGTGATGTCACTTCAGGACTCATGTGTTGTTTCTTAAACGCGCACAGATGACATGAATTCATCACTTAGGTGATATCACTTCAGGACTCATGTGATGCTTCTTAAGCGCACACAGATGACATGAATTCATCACTTAGGTGATATCACTTCAGGACTCATGTGTTGTTTCTTAAACGCACACAGATGACATGAATTCATCACTTAGGTGATATCACTTCAGGACTCATGTGTTGTTTCTTAAGCGCACACAGATGACATGAATTCATCACTTAGGTGATATCACTTCAGGACTCATGTGTTGTTTCTTAAACGCACACAGATGACATGAATTCATCACTTACGCGATATCACTTCAGGACTCATGTGTTGTTTCTTAAACGCACACAGATGACATGAATTCATCACTTAGGTGATATCACTTCAGGACTCATGTGTTGTTTCTTAAGCGCACACAGATGACATGAATTCATCACTTAGGTGATATCACTTCAGGACTCATGTGTTGTTTCTTAAACGCACACAGATGACATGAATTCATCACTTACGCGATATCACTTCAGGACTCATGTGTTGTTTCTTAAACGCACACAGATGACATGAATTCATCACTTACGCGATATCATTTCAGGACTCATGTGTTGTTTCTTAAGCGCACACAGATGACATGAATTCATCACTTACGCGATATCACTTCAGGACTCATGTGATGCTTCTTAAGCGCACACAGATGACATGAATTCATCACTTACGCGATATCACTTCAGGACTCATGTGATGCTTCTTAAGCGCACACAGATGACATGAATTCATCACTTACGCGATATCACTTCAGGACTCATGTGTTGTTTCTTAAGCGCACACAGATGATATGAATTCATCACTTAGGTGATGTCACTTCAGGACTCATGTGTTGTTTCTTAAGCGTACAGATGACATGAATTCATCACTTAGGTGATATCACTTCAGGACTCATGTGATGCTTCTTAAGCGCACACAGATGACATGAATTCATCACTTACGCGATATCACTTCAGGACTCATGTGTTGTTTCTTAAACGCACACAGATGACATGAATTCATCACTTAGGTGATATCACTTCAGGACTCATGTGTTGTTTCTTAAGCGCACACAGATGACATGAATTCATCACTTAGGTGATGTCACTTCAGGACTCATGTGTTGTTTCTTAAGCGTACAGATGATATGAATTCATCACTTAGGTGATATCACTTCAGGACTCATGTGTTGTTTCTTAAGCGCACACAGATGACATGAATTCATCACTTACGAGATATCACTTCAGGACTCATGTGATGCTTCTTAAGCGCACACAGATGACATGAATTCATCACTTAGGTGATGTCACTTCAGGACTCATGTGTTGTTTCTTAAGCGTACAGATGATATGAATTCATCACTTAGGTGATGTCACTTCAGGACTCATGTGTTGTTTCTTAAACGCGCACAGATGACATGAATTCATCACTTAGGTGATATCACTTCAGGACTCATGTGATGCTTCTTAAGCACACACAGATGACATGAATTCATCACTTAGGTGATATCACTTCAGGACTCATGTGTTGTTTCTTAAACGCACACAGATGACATGAATTTATCACTTAGGTGATATCACTTCAGGACTCATGTGTTGTTTCTTAAGCGCACACAGATGACATGAATTCATCACTTAGGTGATATCACTTCAGGACTCATGTGTTGTTTCTTAAACGCACACAGATGACATGAATTCATCACTTACGCGATATCACTTCAGGACTCATGTGTTGTTTCTTAAACGCACACAGATGACATGAATTCATCACTTACGCGATATCACTTCAGGACTCATGTGTTGTTTCTTAAGCGCACACAGATGACATGAATTCATCACTTAGGTGATATCACTTCAGGACTCATGTGATGCTTCTTAAGCGCACACAGATGACATGAATTCATCACTTACGCGATATCACTTCAGGACTCATGTGTTGTTTCTTAAATGCACACAGATGACATGAATTCATCACTTACGCGATATCACTTCAGGACTCATGTGATGCTTCTTAAGCGCACACAGATGACATGAATTCATCACTTACGCGATATCACTTCAGGACTCATGTGTTGTTTCTTAAGCGCACACAGATGATATGAATTCATCACTTAGGTGATGTCACTTCAGGACTCATGTGTTGTTTCTTAAGCGTACAGATGACATGAATTCATCACTTAGGTGATATCACTTCAGGACTCATGTGATGCTTCTTAAGCGCACACAGATGACATGAATTCATCACTTACGCGATATCACTTCAGGACTCATGTGTTGTTTCTTAAACGCACACAGATGACATGAATTCATCACTTAGGTGATATCACTTCAGGACTCATGTGTTGTTTCTTAAGCGCACACAGATGACATGAATTCATCACTTAGGTGATATCACTTCAGGACTCATGTGATGCTTCTTAAGCGCACACAGATGACATGAATTCATCACTTAGGTGATGTCACTTCAGGACTCATGTGTTGTTTCTTAAGCGTACAGATGATATGAATTCATCACTTAGGTGATGTCACTTCAGGACTCATGTGTTGTTTCTTAAACGCGCACAGATGACATGAATTCATCACTTAGGTGATATCACTTCAGGACTCATGTGATGCTTCTTAAGCGCACACAGATGACATGAATTCATCACTTAGGTGATATCACTTCAGGACTCATGTGTTGTTTCTTAAGCGTACAGATGATATGAATTCATCACTTAGGTGATGTCACTTCAGGACTCATGTGTTGTTTCTTAAGCGTACAGATGATATGAATTCATCACTTAGGTGATGTCACTTCAGGACTCATGTGTTGTTTCTTAAACGCACACAGATGACATGAATTCATCACTTACGTGATATCACTTCAGGACTCATGTGTTGTTTCTTAAACGCACACAGATGACATGAATTCATCACTTAGGTGATATCACTTCAGGACTCATGGGATGCTTCTTAAGCGCACACAGATGACATGAATTCATCACTTAGGTGATATCACTTCAGGACTCATGTGTTGTTTCTTAAGCGCACACAGATGACATGAATTCATCACTTAGGTGATATCACTTCAGGACTCATGTGTTGTTTCTTAAGCGCACACAGATGACATGAATTCATCACTTACGCGATATCACTTCAGGACTCATGTGTTGTTTCTTAAACGCACACAGATGACATGAATTCATCACTTACGCGATATCACTTCAGGACTCATGTGATGCTTCTTAAGCGCACACAGATGACATGAATTCATCACTTACGCGATATCACTTCAGGACTCATGTGTTGTTTCTTAAGCGCACACAGATGATATGAATTCATCACTTAGGTGATGTCACTTCAGGACTCATGTGTTGTTTCTTAAGCGTACAGATGACATGAATTCATCACTTAGGTGATATCACTTCAGGACTCATGTGATGCTTCTTAAGCGCACACAGATGACATGAATTCATCACTTACGCGATATCACTTCAGGACTCATGTGTTGTTTCTTAAACGCACACAGATGACATGAATTCATCACTTAGGTGATATCACTTCAGGACTCATGTGTTGTTTCTTAAGCGCACACAGATGACATGAATTCATCACTTAGGTGATGTCACTTCAGGACTCATGTGTTGTTTCTTAAGCGTACAGATGATATGAATTCATCACTTAGGTGATATCACTTCAGGACTCATGTGTTGTTTCTTAAGCGCACACAGATGACATGAATTCATCACTTAGGTGATATCACTTCAGGACTCATGTGTTGTTTCTTAAACGCACACAGATGACATGAATTCATCACTTACGCGATATCACTTCAGGACTCATGTGTTGTTTCTTAAACGCACACAGATGACATGAATTCATCACTTACGCGATATCACTTCAGGACTCATGTGTTGTTTCTTAAGCGCACACAGATGACATGAATTCATCACTTAGGTGATATCACTTCAGGACTCATGTGATGCTTCTTAAGCGCACACAGATGACATGAATTCATCACTTACGCGATATCACTTCAGGACTCATGTGTTGTTTCTTAAATGCACACAGATGACATGAATTCATCACTTACGCGATATCACTTCAGGACTCATGTGATGCTTCTTAAGCGCACACAGATGACATGAATTCATCACTTACGCGATATCACTTCAGGACTCATGTGTTGTTTCTTAAGCGCACACAGATGATATGAATTCATCACTTAGGTGATGTCACTTCAGGACTCATGTGTTGTTTCTTAAGCGTACAGATGACATGAATTCATCACTTAGGTGATATCACTTCAGGACTCATGTGATGCTTCTTAAGCGCACACAGATGACATGAATTCATCACTTACGCGATATCACTTCAGGACTCATGTGTTGTTTCTTAAACGCACACAGATGACATGAATTCATCACTTAGGTGATATCACTTCAGGACTCATGTGTTGTTTCTTAAGCGCACACAGATGACATGAATTCATCACTTAGGTGATATCACTTCAGGACTCATGTGATGCTTCTTAAGCGCACACAGATGACATGAATTCATCACTTAGGTGATGTCACTTCAGGACTCATGTGTTGTTTCTTAAGCGTACAGATGATATGAATTCATCACTTAGGTGATGTCACTTCAGGACTCATGTGTTGTTTCTTAAACGCGCACAGATGACATGAATTCATCACTTAGGTGATATCACTTCAGGACTCATGTGATGCTTCTTAAGCGCACACAGATGACATGAATTCATCACTTAGGTGATATCACTTCAGGACTCATGTGTTGTTTCTTAAGCGTACAGATGATATGAATTCATCACTTAGGTGATGTCACTTCAGGACTCATGTGTTGTTTCTTAAGCGTACAGATGATATGAATTCATCACTTAGGTGATGTCACTTCAGGACTCATGTGTTGTTTCTTAAACGCACACAGATGACATGAATTCATCACTTAGGTGATATCACTTCAGGACTCATGTGTTGTTTCTTAAACGCACACAGATGACATGAATTCATCACTTAGGTGATATCACTTCAGGACTCATGGGATGCTTCTTAAGCGCACACAGATGACATGAATTCATCACTTAGGTGATATCACTTCAGGACTCATGTGTTGTTTCTTAAGCGCACACAGATGACATGAATTCATCACTTAGGTGATATCACTTCAGGACTCATGTGTTGTTTCTTAAGCGCACACAGATGACATGAATTCATCACTTACGCGATATCACTTCAGGACTCATGTGTTGTTTCTTAAACGCACACAGATGACATGAAATCATCACTTACGCGATATCACTTCAGGACTCATGTGATGCTTCTTAAGCGCACACAGATGACATGAATTCATCACTTACGCGATATCACTTCAGGACTCATGTGTTGTTTCTTAAGCGCACACAGATGATATGAATTCATCAGTTAGGTGATGTCACTTCAGGACTCATGTGTTGTTTCTTAAGCGTACAGATGACATGAATTCATCACTTAGGTGATATCACCTCAGGACTCATGTGATGCTTCTTAAGCGCACACAGATGACATGAATTCATCACTTACGCGATATCACTTCAGGACTCATGTGTTGTTTCTTAAACGCACACAGATGACATGAATTCATCACTTAGGTGATATCACTTCAGGACTCATGTGTTGTTTCTTAAGCGCACACAGATGACATGAATTCATCACTTAGGTGATGTCACTTCAGGACTCATGTGTTGTTTCTTAAGCGTACAGATGATATGAATTCATCACTTAGGTGATATCACTTCAGGACTCATGTGTTGTTTCTTAAGCGCACACAGATGACATGAATTCATCACTTAGGTGATATCACTTCAGGACTCATGTGTTGTTTCTTAAACGCACACAGATGACATGAATTCATCACTTACGCGATATCACTTCAGGACTCATGTGTTGTTTCTTAAACGCACACAGATGACATGAATTCATCACTTACGCGATATCACTTCAGGACTCATGTGTTGTTTCTTAAGCGCACACAGATGACATGAATTCATCACTTAGGTGATATCACTTCAGGACTCATGTGATGCTTCTTAAGCGCACACAGATGACATGAATTCATCACTTACGCGATATCACTTCAGGACTCATGTGTTGTTTCTTAAATGCACACAGATGACATGAATTCATCACTTACGCGATATCACTTCAGGACTCATGTGATGCTTCTTAAGCGCACACAGATGACATGAATTCATCACTTACGCGATATCACTTCAGGACTCATGTGTTGTTTCTTAAGCGCACACAGATGATATGAATTCATCACTTAGGTGATGTCACTTCAGGACTCATGTGTTGTTTCTTAAGCGTACAGATGACATGAATTCATCACTTAGGTGATATCACTTCAGGACTCATGTGATGCTTCTTAAGCGCACACAGATGACATGAATTCATCACTTAGGTGATATCACTTCAGGACTCATGTGTTGTTTCTTAAGCGCACACAGATGACATGAATTCATCACTTAGGTGATATCACTTCAGGACTCATGTGTTGTTTCTTAAACGCACACAGATGACATGAATTCATCACTTACGCGATATCACTTCAGGACTCATGTGTTGTTTCTTAAACGCACACAGATGACATGAATTCATCACTTACGCGATATCACTTCAGGACTCATGTGTTGTTTCTTAAGCGCACACAGATGACATGAATTCATCACTTAGGTGATATCACTTCAGGACTCATGTGATGCTTCTTAAGCGCACACAGATGACATGAATTCATCACTTACGCGATATCACTTCAGGACTCATGTGTTGTTTCTTAAATGCACACAGATGACATGAATTCATCACTTACGCGATATCACTTCAGGACTCATGTGATGCTTCTTAAGCGCACACAGATGACATGAATTCATCACTTACGCGATATCACTTCAGGACTCATGTGTTGTTTCTTAAGCGCACACAGATGATATGAATTCATCACTTAGGTGATGTCACTTCAGGACTCATGTGTTGTTTCTTAAGCGTACAGATGACATGAATTCATCACTTAGGTGATATCACTTCAGGACTCATGTGATGCTTCTTAAGCGCACACAGATGACATGAATTCATCACTTACGCGATATCACTTCAGGACTCATGTGTTGTTTCTTAAACGCACACAGATGACATGAATTCATCACTTAGGTGATATCACTTCAGGACTCATGTGTTGTTTCTTAAGCGCACACAGATGACATGAATTCATCACTTAGGTGATATCACTTCAGGACTCATGTGATGCTTCTTAAGCGCACACAGATGACATGAATTCATCACTTAGGTGATGTCACTTCAGGACTCATGTGTTGTTTCTTAAGCGTACAGATGATATGAATTCATCACTTAGGTGATGTCACTTCAGGACTCATGTGTTGTTTCTTAAACGCGCACAGATGACATGAATTCATCACTTAGGTGATATCACTTCAGGACTCATGTGATGCTTCTTAAGCGCACACAGATGACATGAATTCATCACTTAGGTGATATCACTTCAGGACTCATGTGTTGTTTCTTAAGCGTACAGATGATATGAATTCATCACTTAGGTGATGTCACTTCAGGACTCATGTGTTGTTTCTTAAGCGTACAGATGATATGAATTCATCACTTAGGTGATGTCACTTCAGGACTCATGTGTTGTTTCTTAAACGCACACAGATGACATGAATTCATCACTTAGGTGATATCACTTCAGGACTCATGTGTTGTTTCTTAAACGCACACAGATGACATGAATTCATCACTTAGGTGATATCACTTCAGGACTCATGGGATGCTTCTTAAGCGCACACAGATGACATGAATTCATCACTTAGGTGATATCACTTCAGGACTCATGTGTTGTTTCTTAAGCGCACACAGATGACATGAATTCATCACTTAGGTGATATCACTTCAGGACTCATGTGTTGTTTCTTAAGCGCACACAGATGACATGAATTCATCACTTACGCGATATCACTTCAGGACTCATGTGTTGTTTCTTAAACGCACACAGATGACATGAATTCATCACTTACGCGATATCACTTCAGGACTCATGTGATGCTTCTTAAGCGCACACAGATGACATGAATTCATCACTTACGCGATATCACTTCAGGACTCATGTGTTGTTTCTTAAGCGCACACAGATGATATGAATTCATCACTTAGGTGATGTCACTTCAGGACTCATGTGTTGTTTCTTAAGCGTACAGATGACATGAATTCATCACTTAGGTGATATCACTTCAGGACTCATGTGATGCTTCTTAAGCGCACACAGATGACATGAATTCATCACTTACGCGATATCACTTCAGGACTCATGTGTTGTTTCTTAAACGCACACAGATGACATGAATTCATCACTTAGGTGATATCACTTCAGGACTCATGTGTTGTTTCTTAAGCGCACACAGATGACATGAATTCATCACTTAGGTGATGTCACTTCAGGACTCATGTGTTGTTTCTTAAGCGTACAGATGATATGAATTCATCACTTAGGTGATATCACTTCAGGACTCATGTGTTGTTTCTTAAGCGCACACAGATGACATGAATTCATCACTTACGCGATATCACTTCAGGACTCATGTGATGCTTCTTAAGCGCACACAGATGACATGAATTCATCACTTAGGTGATGTCACTTCAGGACTCATGTGTTGTTTCTTAAGCGTACAGATGATATGAATTCATCACTTAGGTGATGTCACTTCAGGACTCATGTGTTGTTTCTTAAACGCGCACAGATGACATGAATTCATCACTTAGGTGATATCACTTCAGGACTCATGTGATGCTTCTTAAGCGCACACAGATGACATGAATTCATCACTTAGGTGATATCACTTCAGGACTCATGTGTTGTTTCTTAAACGCACACAGATGACATGAATTCATCACTTAGGTGATATCACTTCAGGACTCATGTGTTGTTTCTTAAGCGCACACAGATGACATGAATTCATCACTTAGGTGATATCACTTCAGGACTCATGTGTTGTTTCTTAAACGCACACAGATGACATGAATTCATCACTTACGCGATATCACTTCAGGACTCATGTGTTGTTTCTTAAACGCACATAGATGACATGAATTCATCACTTACGCGATATCACTTCAGGACTCATGTGTTGTTTCTTAAGCGCACACAGATGACATGAATTCATCACTTAGGTGATATCACTTCAGGACTCATGTGATGCTTCTTAAGCGCACACAGATGACATGAATTCATCACTTACGCGATATCACTTCAGGACTCATGTGTTGTTTCTTAAATGCACACAGATGACATGAATTCATCACTTACGCGATATCACTTTAGGACTCATGTGATGCTTCTTAAGCGCACACAGATGACATGAATTCATCACTTACGCGATATCACTTCAGGACTCATGTGTTGTTTCTTGAGCGCACACAGATGATATGAATTCATCACTTAGGTGATGTCACTTCAGGACTCATGTGTTGTTTCTTAAGCGTACAGATGACATGAATTCATCACTTAGGTGATATCACTTCAGGACTCATGTGATGCTTCTTAAGCGCACACAGATGACATGAATTCATCACTTACGCGATATCACTTCAGGACTCATGTGTTGTTTCTTAAACGCACACAGATGACATGAATTCATCACTTAGGTGATATCACTTCAGGACTCATGTGTTGTTTCTTAAGCGCACACAGATGACATGAATTCATCACTTAGGTGATATCACTTCAGGACTCATGTGATGCTTCTTAAGCGCACACAGATGACATGAATTCATCACTTAGGTGATGTCACTTCAGGACTCATGTGTTGTTTCTTAAGCGCACACAGATGACATGAATTCATCACTTAGGTGATATCACTTCAGGACTCATGTGTTGTTTCTTAAGCGCACACAGATGATATGAATTCATCACTTACGCGATATCACTTCAGGACTCATGTGTTGTTTCTTAAACGCACACAGATGACATGAATTCATCACTTACGCGATATCACTTCAGGACTCATGTGATGCTTCTTAAGCGCACACAGATGACATGAATTCATCACTTACGCGATATCACTTCAGGACTCATGTGTTGTTTCTTAAGCGCACACAGATGATATGAATTCATCACTTAGGTGATGTCACTTCAGGACTCATGTGTTGTTTCTTAAGCGTACAGATGACATGAATTCATCACTTAGGTGATATCACTTCAGGACTCATGTGATGCTTCTTAAGCGCACACAGATGACATGAATTCATCACTTACGCGATATCACTTCAGGACTCATGTGTTGTTTCTTAAACGCACACAGATGACATGAATTCATCACTTAGGTGATATCACTTCAGGACTCATGTGTTGTTTCTTAAGCGCACACAGATGACATGAATTCATCACTTAGGTGATGTCACTTCAGGACTCATGTGTTGTTTCTTAAGCGTACAGATGATATGAATTCATCACTTAGGTGATATCACTTCAGGACTCATGTGTTGTTTCTTAAGCGCACACAGATGACATGAATTCATCACTTACGCGATATCACTTCAGGACTCATGTGATGCTTCTTAAGCGCACACAGATGACATGAATTCATCACTTAGGTGATGTCACTTCAGGACTCATGTGTTGTTTCTTAAGCGTACAGATGATATGAATTCATCACTTAGGTGATGTCACTTCAGGACTCATGTGTTGTTTCTTAAACGCGCACAGATGACATGAATTCATCACTTAGGTGATATCACTTCAGGACTCATGTGATGCTTCTTAAGCGCACACAGATGACATGAATTCATCACTTAGGTGATATCACTTCAGGACTCATGTGTTGTTTCTTAAACGCACACAGATGACATGAATTCATCACTTAGGTGATATCACTTCAGGACTCATGTGTTGTTTCTTAAGCGCACACAGATGACATGAATTCATCACTTAGGTGATATCACTTCAGGACTCATGTGTTGTTTCTTAAACGCACACAGATGACATGAATTCATCACTTACGCGATATCACTTCAGGACTTATGTGTTGTTTCTTAAACGCACATAGATGACATGAATTCATCACTTACGCGATATCACTTCAGGACTCATGTGTTGTTTCTTAAGCGCACACAGATGACATGAATTCATCACTTAGGTGATATCACTTCAGGACTCATGTGATGCTTCTTAAGCGCACACAGATGACATGAATTCATCACTTACGCGATATCACTTCAGGACTCATGTGTTGTTTCTTAAATGCACACAGATGACATGAATTCATCACTTACGCGATATCACTTCAGGACTCATGTGATGCTTCTTAAGCGCACACAGATGACATGAATTCATCACTTACGCGATATCACTTCAGGACTCATGTGTTGTTTCTTAAGCGCACACAGATGATATGAATTCATCACTTAGGTGATGTCACTTCAGGACTCATGTGTTGTTTCTTAAGCGTACAGATGACATGAATTCATCACTTAGGTGATATCACTTCAGGACTCATGTGATGCTTCTTAAGCGCACACAGATGACATGAATTCATCACTTACGCGATATCACTTCAGGACTCATGTGTTGTTTCTTAAACGCACACAGATGACATGAATTCATCACTTAGGTGATATCACTTCAGGACTCATGTGTTGTTTCTTAAGCGCACACAGATGACATGAATTCATCACTTAGGTGATATCACTTCAGGACTCATGTGATGCTTCTTAAGCGCACACAGATGACATGAATTCATCACTTAGGTGATGTCACTTCAGGACTCATGTGTTGTTTCTTAAGCGTACAGATGATATGAATTCATCACTTAGGTGATGTCACTTCAGGACTCATGTGTTGTTTCTTAAACGCGCACAGATGACATGAATTCATCACTTAGGTGATATCACTTCAGGACTCATGTGATGCTTCTTAAGCGCACACAGATGACATGAATTCATCACTTAGGTGATATCACTTCAGGACTCATGTGTTGTTTCTTAAGCGTACAGATGATATGAATTCATCACTTAGGTGATGTCACTTCAGGACTCATGTGTTGTTTCTTAAGCGTACAGATGATATGAATTCATCACTTAGGTGATGTCACTTCAGGACTCATGTGTTGTTTCTTAAACGCGCACAGATGACATGAATTCATCACTTAGGGGGTATCACTTCAGGACTCATGTGTTGTTTCTTAAGCGTACAGATGATATGAATTCATCACTTAGGTGATGTCACTTCAGGACTCATGTGTTGTTTCTTAAGCGCACACAGATGACATGAATTCATCACTTACGCGATATCACTTCAGGACTCATGTGATGCTTCTTAAGCGCACACAGATGACATGAATTCATCACTTAGGTGGTATCACTTCAGGACTCATGTGTTGTTTCTTAAGCGCACACAGATGACATGAATGCATCACTTAGGTGATATCACTTCAGGACTCATGTGTTGTTTCTTAAGCGCACACAGATGACATGAATTCATCACTTAGGTGATATCACTTCAGGACTCATGGTATGCTTCTTAAGCGCACACAGATGACATGAATTCATCACTTACACGATATCACTTCAGGACTCATGTGTTGTTTCTTAAGCGCACACAGATGACATGAATTCATCACTTAGGTGATATCACTTCAGGACTCATGTGTTGTTTCTTAAACGCACACAGATGACATGAATTCATCACTTAGGTGATATCACTTCAGGACTCATGTGATGCTTCTTAAGCGCACAGATGACATGGTTTGCTGCCTGGGAACAGTGTGTCTGCTCCACTCCCCAAGACATACAAGACAAGTTTGATTTGTAGGAACTTTGATGATGTCGTAATTAATACTATTGATTGGTGCTAGGTCCAGTTTGTACCAGCAGTTTCTATGCATATATAATATATATATTTGATTTCTGATGCGCCATTACCTTCCTTTTCATTGCAAATATCGGCATTAGTTGTTTATTATCACTACCAACACAAATTTGTATTGTGTAGGCTGAACAATCGGCCTGTAACCAGTTACTGTGCAATGACAAGTTGTTTAAATCTTCCTTGATTATGCAGCAGAACTTTGATTAGTGCTTTACAATCTTTCTATTGTATTGTATTGTATTTAAACATTTATAAAGTGCCTCTGGTAGGGTGAACCGTTCAGAGGCGCTCCCAGTGCGCAAGGCCCCGCGAGAAGAAGCAGGTTTTGAGAAGAGACAGAGCAGAGGAGAGACTGACAGACAGAAATGTAGAGCGAACAGAAGGAGACAGAGAATTCCAGAGAGAAGGACCAATTGAGACAAAAGATCGAGACTGAGCCATAGCAGTTCTAGACCGAGGAACCAATAGGTCAAGTCTGTTGGATGAGCGAAGTGGACGATGGGAGGAAGCTGAGTGAGGACGATTTCTATAGTTGTTGTGACATTGAGAGGGCATTGAAAATTAATGCTATTTAAAGGTCTATGAAATATAAAGATTTCCATTGCTTTGAAAAATGTCTGAATGCGATTCTGCCGACATTTAAGTTAATTGTTTTGATATCTGAACTTAATTTGTTTGACCTTTCAGCTGTATCTAGCTCACGAGTGACGAGCTGTCTCTTGAGGTTTCTACTCTGCTGGGTTCGACGATTTTACCTCATCTGCTCGACTCCAAAAGTCTACTATCCACTTCTCGTCTACAATGTCTACCTGCTTCTTGGTCTGTTTGCCAATCCATTCATTTCTCAGATGTTGATATTTATTGAGAGATTACGTTGCTACAAGCAATTTCTGCGGATGTATAAATTAATGGCTTCAATTCTAGGTTGTTCTTATAATTATTGCTGATTAAGTATAATTTTTCTACTGACACAGGGACAGGATAGACTCATCCACGTTTCATATATATTCACCTGGCATTTTGCCTTTGCAATTAAAACCTTTATTTTTAGAGTAATGTTAGTTGGAAGTTGTTGTTTAGGAATAAACTATTGTTAGTTTGTTTACTGAAAATGTTGAAATAAAGAGATTTGAATTTGTTTTTGAACAAACTTTATCACTATTTTGGACAGCCATTTATTTTAAAGACTGTCTGTAGTTCTTCAATGTAATTGCTGGCACATTTATGTATTTTTTTAAATTTTGCACAGCTCATTTAAATTAGAACTTCGTAATAATAATGATAACAATAGTAATGACGACAATTTATATGGTGCCATTACAAGGGTGCCATAACTTAGACAATGCAGTGTTGCTGATGTATCCACTTTTCAAGAATGAATTCTAATGAGAACAAGTGAGAGTTAAAGGGTGGTCTGCCTGGGCTCTGGTAATATCAGAGCAAAGTAAAGCTTTCATGATCTCCAGAGGTTTAAGATTCTGTGGCTAATTTCATTTTGAAATTCTTACTTTTGGTCAAGATATTGGCAAAAACCTAGGGGTCTTTTTTTGCCAACCCTGTATATGGGGCTTACTTTTTATTGAACCAAGGTGTATATCTAGTCAGCTAGAATGGGTTTTTTCAATTCTTCTTTCATAGTTTTCTTGTGAAAGATGTCGTTTGAGAAGTTCTTTCTAAATTGGCTCCATAGCTGCCATGTGACCAGCGTCGTTGTTATGTGTGTTTGCAGGTCCATGGTTTGTGGGTGAAATTCTTGAGGGTGAGATAGGCGCCTGCTTCCTTTTTGGATTGTTTGTCATGGAAACGTATATTCCAGGGTCCCTGACCTATCTCTATGGAGCTCTTCAGGTCAGTTCATCTCTACTCAGATATGTTGTCTTCTAGAATTGCTTAGCCAATGTTTCTTTGTTTTCTTTGGCAGAGGTCAGGTGAGGTTAACGTTCAATAGTAAGTTTATTATGTTAGTAATCTTTATCTTTATTTTCACTATTCAATTACACACACTCTATGCCTATGTCGTAGGCGGAGACTTGGTCTAGAGGTTGGGAGGGACGAACGAGTGGCCGAAGGACGATCACCAAGGTGCGACATTTTCAGTGGCTGACGACTTTTTCCATTTTCATATTTTCATCGACCAAAATTTCTGCTGACTTTTTTAGTCATTTGCTCCAAATCTTCTGAAAATATACCATTTTCCCCGTCAAAACAGCTGATGACGTTTGTTTAGTCCTTTGTTCCATTTTTGCCTGTCAAAATACCCTTATAAATGTCCTCACGCTGTAGTAATTTACGATACTACTTATGAACATTTGTTAAATATTGAGGGGGACATGAGCAATTGAGCATGGACGGTTCCCCCATCCCAAGCATTGGGGGGAACTGTCCCCTTGTCTCCCCCTAAGTCTTCGCCCATGGCCTATGTGTCAGAACTTCTGTGGCCTTCAAAAGCATTGACTGGTAGGGCGATATTGTTTGAAGAATGCAGATTTCTCAACCTGCTTCCATTCACCTATGATGACAATATGCTTGGCTGGTTGAATTTGATTGGCGATTGATTGATTGATTAATTGATTGTCAGTGCATTTGTGCAGTCTGCCAACACCTAAAAATCATTCACAGCTAAACTTAAAGCTCTTCTTTTGAACTCTCTTAAATATTAACTTCTGCAGCTTCACTTCTGTTACTCATACTTACTTACTGGATATCGACCTTACTTCTCGAATAGATTATGACGTTGACTAGGATTGCAATTGAAATGACCATCGAATGGTGCGTAATGCAATGTGATTATGGTGATTAACGCAATGTGATTATGGTGATTAACGCAATGTGATTATGGTGATTAACGCAATGTGATTATGGTGATTAACGCAATGTGATTATGGTGATTAACGCAATGTGATTATGGTGATTAACGCAATGTGATTATGGTGATTAACGCAATGTGATTATGGTGATTAACGCAATGTGATTATGGTTATTAACGCAATGTGATTATGGTGATTAACGCAATGTGATTATGGTTATTAACGCAATGTGATTACGGTGATATAGAAGTCATTAGATGTCATGATTAGAGCACGGATAATTAATTGTTTTTATATATTTATTGACTTAACTTATTATTTTAACCAATTTTGTTTAGCATTTTTGTTTTTGTGATTTTATTGATTGTGTGTGTATTGATTGATTGATTGATGAATTCTTCTTCAGCTCGTCATCTTCAACATTCCTCTGATGCTTTACCTCGGTCGGTGTCTCGATCTGTCTCTGGCGGCCAACAAGGATCCGAGGTCAGCGTGTGCCTCCCGGTGGCTCTGGCGCCTTGCCTGGCTCTTCGACCGCACCTTCTTTGTCGTCATCATAGCCGTCCAACTCTACCTTGTCACAACCGGGTTCTACCGAGCGTACGGTCTGATGGCTCTCGTCCTCTGTCCAATGCGCACGTGGGCCGTCCTACTCGCGCTCTACCTAAGAAAACAGGCGCTACTGAAGGGAATCAATGACTCAGTGTCGTCGTCATCTGCGAGAGAATTCGTAGAACAAAACCAGCAGCAGCAGCAGCAGCAGGTGGCACCAGTAACTCGACCGCTTGTTAGCGATGATGCTCTGTGATGTTGCAAGAGATCAAGATGTAGTCGTCTTCAATTTCGATGTTTTGCATGCTTGTGCGTGTGTGTGTGTTTTGAGATTGTACCGACGTATTTTCGCCAGTGGGGTAGTTCTTGTGAAGTCATTGTCTAGGTCTTTCTTGCGTTTTTTTTCTTCGATTGTCTCGCTGTATCTGGTCATGTCGTCATTTGAATGTCATGACATCGTGTTGAATGTCGTCATTTGAATGTCATGACATCGTGTTGAATGTTGTCATTTGAATGTCATGACATCGTGTTGAATGTTGTCAATGTAATTCATGGCTTTTCAAACTGTGGTCCATGGACCAACAAAATATTTGTGTGGTCCATGAAAATATTTTGGGATTAGTCTGCCTGTTATTTTGCTGAGATTTGTTGTAAGAAACTTTGATTCATAAATACTTGGGTGTGCATGCTGTGATAAGAAAGAGATGGGGGTCTCTGGCCCAAAAAGTTTGAAAAATACTGATGTAATTGACTACTGGAGTTTTCTTAGGTGTCTCGTGCACTAAATATTATATATGGTGGCTACTGTGAAACTTCATGTTGGTAATTGTGTCTTTCTCCATTTTGTTTGTTTTGCTTATGTAGCCCAATATTTACATTGAAGAACATTCTGTCATACTGCGACAATTTTTAGACGTAGTTAAATGTGGTAACTGTATATTTTTTGCCTTTTTTCAACACTCATCCGTTAAGGACTTAGAGCAAGAGAAAAGAACACAGATGCAAATCTAAACAGACTTGGTTTTGGTTCTCTGCTTCTTTCGATCAGAGTCTTGCTATATAAGAAAATTAATGATTCTTTGTCAAGCTCTGGTAATTCTTTTTTTATTACTTTACATTTATTTCTTATTATTTTGTTACTGCAAACATTTTTAACGAGAGAAGTCACGACAGCTAAATGCAAATTCATGTTGCGTGCAAGTCATTGAATCTGAATCTGCGTCTTAGAAGAGTAACTGTTGTGAATGACGTCACCTACACTAAGTAACCGTTGCAGTGAGAGAGGTTCAATGCCCTTTTCTCCTCATTACAGGCCACACTGTCTATAGAGTTCGTCAATCGCTTGTCTCTGAATGTGTGTTTGTCGTTGTCAAGGCGCCCTTGTAGCAGCATGGCCGCGTTACGGCGCCGTAGAAATTGTCGTCATTATTATTATTATTATTACTGTCCCACCATTCGATGCCTACCATGCTCCCCCCTCACTTTTTATTTCTTTATGACGATAAGTTGTCCAGTTCATCCAGTTTATCATTCATCTAAACATTATCCAACAGTTGCTGTCTCTTATCAACTAAAGTCTTGTCCTGCAGCCAGAGTAAAAATCTCATTCATTTATTCAGAGCATTTGCATAGCATCATCTCTTTAGGACATGATCCATCCAGAGGCGTACCAGTCGAGTCCTGACAAAAGAAGTTGATGGAAGACAGATAATCTAATCCAATGGTATCCACCGTTTCCATAATCACAAACACAAGACTTTAGTTGATGGTCACTTACTTCAACTCTTAATCCTCTTCATCTATTGATGAAGTTGATCAGAATTTGAACTTTGAGGCAAAGTCTGACGAATTTGAGCTGTACTTTTGAGGCAAAGTCTGACGAATTTGAACTGCACTTTTGAGGCAAAGTCTGACGAATTTGAGCTGTACTTTTGAAACAAAGTCTGACGAATTTGAGCTGTACTTTTGAGGCAAAGTCTGACGAATTTGAGCTGTACTTTTGAGGCAAAGTCTGACGAATTTGAACTGCACTTTTGAGGCAAAGTCTGACGAATTTGAGCTGTACTTTTGAGGCAAAGTCTGACGAATTTGAACTGCACTTTTGAGGCAAAGTCTGACGAATTTGAACTGCACTTTTGAGGCAAAGTCTGACGAATTTGAACTGCACTTTTGAGGCAAAGTCTGACGAATTTGAACTGCACTTTTGAGGCAAAGTCTGACGAATTTGAACTGCACTTTTGAGGCAAAGTCTGACAAATTTGAACTGCACTTTTGAGGCAAAGTCTGACGAATTTGAACTGTACTTTTGAGGCAAAGTCTGACGTATTTGAACTGTACCTTTGAGGCAAAGTCTGACGAATTTGAGCTGCACTTTTGAGGCAAAGTCTGACGAATTTGAACTGCACTTTTGAGGCAAAGTCTGACGAATTTGAACTGCACTTTTGAGGCAAAGTCTGACAAATTTGAACTGTACTTTTGAGGCAAAGTCTGACGTATTTGAACTGTACCTTTGAGGCAAAGTCTGACGAATTTGAGCTGTACTTTTGAGGCAAAGTCTGACAAATTTGAGCTGTACTTTTGAGGCAAAGTCTGACGAATTTGAACTGCACTTTTGAGGCAAAGTCTGACGAATTTGAGCTGTACTTTTGAGGCAAAGTCTGACAAATTTGAGCTGTACTTTTGAGGCAAAGTCTGACGAATTTGAACTGCACTTTTGAGGCAAAGTCTGACGAATTTGAGCTACACTTTTGAAGCAAAGTCTGACGAATTTGAGCTGTACTTTTGAGGCAAAGTCTGACGAATTTGAACTGCACTTTTGAGGCAAAGTCTGACGAATTTGAACTGCACTTTTGAGGCAAAGTCTGACGAATTTGAACTGCACTTTTGAGGCAAAGTCTGACGAATTTGAACTGCACTTTTGAGGCAAAGTCTGACGAATTTGAGCTACACTTTTGAAGCAAAGTCTGACGAATTTGAGCTGTACTTTTGAGGCAAAGTCTGACGAATTTGAGCTGTACTTTTGAGGCAAAGTCTGACGAATTTGAACTGTACCTTTGAGGCAAAGTCTGACGAATTTGAACTGTACCTTTGAGGCAAAGTCTGACGAATTTGAGCTGTACTTTTGAGGCAAAGTCTGACGAATTTGATCTGTACCTTTGAGGCAAAGTCTGACGAATTTGAACTGTACCTTTGAGGCAAAGTCTGACGAATTTGAACTGTACCTTTGAGGCAAAGTCTGACGAATTTGAGCTGCACTTTTGAGGCAAAGTCTGACGAATTTGAACTGCACTTTTGAGGCAAAGTCTGACGGATCTTCTTCATTTATGCTGCATTTTATAGGAGCGGGTGGTGAAAATGAGAACAAGTTTACTATTTAGGTTTTGTCCACATTCTCTTGCCATCAGAAGCATAGTGATATTTAGAAAGCTTCCCTTTCTTGTACTGGTTCACATCTTGTACTTGTAATGTAATGTGACAAAGCAATTATGTAGCACCTTTGAACAATTTCTCAAAAGTGCAGCTCTACATGGTCATCTAGGTTGTTTAAATAAGCTGTGTGTGTTTGAGGGAAACAGATAAATTGGCTGAAAGAAGGATCGGACGACAAAGAAACTGAGTAGTGGATTTTCTCTGTCTTAGTTGAAAGTTGGATTGGAATGACAAGGGGAGCCAACTGAGTTCAAGAATGATTGGAGGGTTAATTGACAGAAGAACTTGCACCGGGTGAGGATCAAGTGTGAACAGGCGATGTGGTTGGTGGCCAATGGCAGATGGTTGCTTCACCTGTTGTCCAGTGGTCCATCGAAGATAAAGGAGGACGCAGCAGCATCCGAATGCTGCTTCGACATCCAAGAGATCTGTCCAGGAGGATGGGCATATTCATGTAGCGCTAGTTAATCAAACGTAGAACCGCTCCTCATTGACTGAATAGATGAATATAGACCTGATTGTGGAGAACCTTTGTTGGAATTATGGAGAACCTTTGTGAGGAGAGTGAGAGCCAAGGGAGGAAGACAAGCAATGTCTATTCTGAACAACTCAATATTTATGATTGTCATTACAATCTGTAATTGGGAGACTTCTAAACAAGTTCAGTTAAAAGTAAAGCAAATTGCTATTTGGCTAAAATAAAGTCCTACATATAACGAACTGATTGTATAGCTATGCTGACACATTTAAAGCTGAAGCATTTTATCTTGTTTTAGTTGGTAGTAATGTTTACGCAAGCGTTAATGCAGCACCGTTTGAGTGATCTGTTCAGTGGCTTAGGTTCTTAGTCTTTGTCCTCCTCCTCCTTCTCCTCCGCTGGCAAACATTCACAGATGCGGATCATTTGTGGCTGATGCTGACGAAGATGTTGTTAGACTCCTCTGCAGATGGCGACTGGAACGGTGGAATGGTGGAGGATGTAGTCACTGACGCTGCCGAGGATCGTCCTTCGAACGGTTCCAAGTCCTCGAGTTCCCACGACGATCAGTTGACAATGTTCATCCAATGCAGCTTGGACAATCGCCGCGCCAGGAGATCCATTCTTATGCAGGAATCTCACCTTTGTCTACAATCAGAGATCCATTCTTATGCAGGAATCTCACCTTTGTCTACAATCAGAGATCCATTCTTATGCAGGAATCTCACCTTTGTCTACAATCAGAGATTCGTTCTTATGCAGGAATCTCACCTTTGTCTACAATCAGAGATCCATTCTTATGCAGGAATCTCACCTTTGTCTACAATCAGAGATCCATTCTTATGCAGGAATCTCACCTTTGTCTACAATCAGAGATCCATTCTTATGCAGGAATCTCACCTTTGTCTACAATCAGAGATCCATTCTTATGCAGGAATCTCACCTTTGTCTACAATCAGAGATCCATTCTTATGCAGGAATCTCACCTTTGTCTACAATCAGAGATCCATTCTTATGCAGGAATCTCACCTTTGTCTACAATCAGAGATCCATTCTTATGCAGGAATCTCACCTTTGTCTACAATCAGAGATCCATTCTTATGCAGGAATCTCACCTTTGTCTACAATCAGAGATCCATTCTTATGCAGGAATCTCACCTTTGTCTACAATCAGAGGCTATCTTAGATGTTCGCTGCTTCACGAATCCAAACCTCTCGAATTAATCATGTCAGAAATTTTTTAGCTACTTCTATGTAATTCTGTGTATTTGTAACCATTGTCACCAGAAACACTTCCCCCACACATGGAATTTTTGGGCTATGCTTCTGAATCATATTCAAACAACAAACAATTACCGGTATATACATACCCTCCTTCAGTGCTACAGTAGGCTACCTGTAAGACTAAGTGGGAAGTATGCGATGCATTGCCATATCTAAACTAATTTAGTGACTTAATTAGGGGCAAACATTTGTAGAGGAGAATGAAGTTCTCGGGTGCATTAGTTGAGCTGTTAATTATAACTCTGCCGCAGTCTCAATCGATATAACTTCGCTTGCAGAAACGAAAGGGTGCAATAGCTGAATGCTGCTTATACCGAATACATGTACATTGATGCATACTTACATACAATACATACAAACATACATACACACATACATGCACACTTACTCATAATACATACATACATACATTATGCTACAAACATTATGAACAGGAATGCAGTAACTGCAGAGCTGTCTGAAAAGCGCATAGAAACAGTAATGATTTACTGATTACATTACATTGCAGGGTCCACATGCAAATTGAACTTGAGCATTTGTAAACAATAATACAAATGCGTCATCAGAACATCTTCGATGCTTTATTACGTATGGTTGTATATGGTTGTATATGAACTGTTAATGTCAGTTGCATTTTGAGCATTTCCAACTACTTCCAAAGACGCTGAAACTTTATAAGAATTCTTAAATGCCAAACGCTACTGCCACTGCCCGGGCATACTCTGATAGTGCCAGGCCCAAGACTGGAGAGTAAGAAAGGCAATGTAACTAACAGCCCTGACAGTCTGCAAACTAGGCGTATGGAGCCTAATATATATATATATGCATATATATTTATACATATATATATATAATTATATATATATATACTGTGTCTGAATGGAGACGTATATAATGAATGAATCAAACAATGAGTTTGATTGCAGGATCATTAAACAATGAGAGTCATATATATTTATAAAGAATGTGATGATGATACATCTGATGCATATAAATTAATTATACTATGTTAGCTTTGTGGAGTTTGTCGATGTATTTCTTGCGTGTTTCGTTGACCTTCTCCTTGAATTCACCGACCATCTTCTCCCACTCCTCTCTCGGAACCGCCATTCCTACACGTACGCAACAGCAATTAATTTATACTCTTAATTATACCAATAATTAACCTCCTACACTACATTGCCGTAGCAACAAATGCTTTCCAGCGCCTTAACTGTGTATCATGTACAATTGTACACCAATACAGGTGTGGTGCTCTGCATGTAAATTGATACAGAGCGTAGAAAGGAGGTCAAACTTCCTGCTCCTTTTAGGTTCCAAGGCATGATGGTGATTGAAACAATGCACACAAAGTTCCGATTAACTGAAGATGCAATATAATAATATAATGATGATGATGATGATGATGATGACGATGATGAATACCTTGAACGGCGTAGACTGGTTGGATGTGTGGGTCGGCCACATGAAGCAGAATGATGTGGTTTTCATCGCGATGTAGATTATGAAGATACCCTAAATAATCATTTGAACTTATATTGGTTAGATTTGAAAAAGTAAAGATCTGGCAATTATATTTAGGCCAACTGTACCGTATACGGAATGAATCCGAATGGTCGAGACTTGATTAGCTGCATCTCTGATTCTGCCTAGGCCTATATCTAGTAGGTGGATAGAGACTATATAGGCACTTGTCAAAACGAATTAACCGTGGATGCATGTGGCATATGTAGCCTACGTGTCATGCTATCTTAGCTTTCGATCGAACTCACTCTGGAGTCTGGAACCTTCCTTGATCACTATAGTAGTTTAGGCCTACGTACTCTTGCCATCCTTCAGCATTATGGCAGAGGCGCTATAGAAGTTCTTGGATTCGATTAGCTATAACATATGCCAGCAGTTGTGCAATGTTTGTAATCTAAATAGAAGGATTGAAGAATTCAAATTACAATGAAGCAGACAATGAATTGAAATGAAAGGTTTTCAAATGACGTCAACAATAGAAAAGATCAAACGAAGACAATGGTCAATGGGATGTGACGGATAACAATTGAAACAATACGAATTCATGAATAATTAAACAAAAAGCTACACCGCATGTAGCCTAATATTTAAATCAAGCAATGACGTAAACAATAAAGCCGTTAAACAGTGAGCTCGATATATATATATATATATATATATATATATATATATATATATATATATAGCAAGATTAAACGATGACGTAGACAAATTAAGTTCTATTACAGACGCTTGCAACTGAATTATGGAAAGATGCAATAAAGAAGTAAACAGGGAATCTGCAAGTAGGACTTTTAAATAATGACGTAAAGTCGTAAACAATGAAGTTTAAAAGACTTAATTGACAACACTTAATTGTAAAGTGACGTAAACAATAAAGTTAACAAGATTATTAATGACGTAAACAATGACGAAGACATTGAGTTTGTATCAAAAGAAAACAATGACGTAAACGATGACGTAAACAAAGAGTTCAAATAGTATCAAGATTAAACAATGACGTACGGTAATCGATGACGTAAACAAAGAGTTCGGTATTAAAGATTAAACAATGACGTACGATAATCGATGACGTAAACAAAGAGTTTGGTATCAAAGATTAAACAATGACGTACGGTATAATCGATGACGTAAACAAAGAGTTTGGTATTAAAGATTAAACAATGACGTACGATATAATCGATGACGTAAACAAAGAGTTTGGTATCAAAGATTAAACAATGACGTACGATATAATCGATGACGTAAACAAAGAGTTTGGTATCAAAGATTAAACAATGACGTACGATATAATCGATGACGTAAACAAAGAGTTTGGTATTAAAGATTAAACAATGACGTACGGTATAATCGATGACGTAAACAAAGAGTTTGGTATTAAAGATTAAACAATGACGTACGGTATAATCGATGACGTAAACAAAGAGTTTGGTATCAAAGATTAAACAATGACGTACGATATAATCGATGACGTAAACAAAGAGTTTGGTATTAAAGATTAAACAATGACGTACGGTAATCGATGACGTAAACAAAGAGTTTGGTATCAAAGATTAAACAATGACGTACGGTAATCGATGACGTAAACAAAGAGTTTGGTATTAAAGATTAAACAATGACGTACGATAATCGATGACGTAAACAAAGAGTTTGGTATTAAAGATTAAATAATGACGTACGGTAATCGATGACGTAAACAAAGAGTTTGGTATTAAAGATTAAACAATGACGTACGGTAATCGATGACGTAAACAAAGAGTTTGGTATTAAAGATTAAACAATGACGTACGATAATCGATGACGTAAACAAAGAGTTTGGTATCAAAGATTAAACAATGACGTACGGTAATCGATGACGTAAACAAAGAGTTTGGTATTAAAGATTAAACAATGACGTACGGTATAATCGATGACGTAAACAAAGAGTTTGGTATCAAGATAGAACAATGACGTAAACAATGAAGTAGGCTACGAAAGACGTTGAGAACTGAATTGTAAACTTCATTCATTCATTCCAGAATTTATGTAGTGCTTCTTCAAGAAGGATATATTCAGAAGCGCTCCCGATCCAAGCACGGCAGAAAAGCACGGTTTTCAGTTTATTTTTTGAAAGAGCTTCAGTTAGAACCCTAGGAAGCAGACGTATAGGCCTACATGCGTGGAGTCCCTTGCAGACAACTGGACCTACCACGGAAAATGATCGATTATGCATATGCCTTAATTATTATTAGTTGCAGTTCGTGCGAATGAAACGAAGAAACCTTCTGTGCAGAACGAAGAGGCGGTACTTTGGATACGCGTGGAACAGCGCAGCTCTTGCAGGTAGTCTGAGGCGCAATATACTAAGCTGACATTGCAGAACCAGAGTAGATGCATGGTGTCCAAAACGATCATCGAGTGATTTGTTGAAGAGACTCTTTAAATTGATGTAGGACTAAATTGCATCGTAACGGTTATTCTAAGACTATAGGCTAGTCGGCGCTGTAGAAGCCCTTGGATTAGACAATGATTTCTATGGGATTAGATTAAGTCTTAGTGGCAACACCTGCATGCAGCCCCCCGCCCTATTCGTGTACATTATGTAGGCCTATAATTTATTGTGTATGATGTATAATGTATAATGTATGATGTATACTGTATGATATGAATAATGTATAATGTATGATGTATAATGTATGATGTATAATGTATAATGTATAATGTATAATGTATATTATGTATAATGTACAGAATGCATGTGTATACTTACAGGTGATTGCGTGGTCGGAATGGACGCTGTCATCAACGGCGATCAGAACATTTGATGATCCATCTCCTCCTCCAGCCTCCTTATGCTTCGATGCTGACTGATGATGAGTCATGGTCGTACACTCAATCAACAACAACAACTGATGACAACAACAACAACAACAACAGCAAAACAACAACAACAACAACAGCAAAACAACAGCACTGCTAAAGACGACTACCGTTACGATCGTCAAGAGACGAAGAGAAACGTAGCGATGAGCGTCAATAATTGTGGAGGGACGAGAGATGGTTGAAGTAGGAGATAATTATTATTATTATCTTGGACTGTGTCTCTTCTATGTAGGTCAGTTGGATTAGAGCGTATGCTATGGTATGATGGACGTACGTGCCTTAGCCAGAGGAACAGACAACGACAGATCACTCAAGATAAGTAGACAGAGGTATAGACAGACAGGGAAGATACGGACAGATCAACATAGCCATAGAGACACAGATCGACGAGTGAGTTGCAATAGATAATAATAACAGCCTATTTAACAGGTATACATGTACATGTAGGCATATAGGAGCATTTGACAAGAGGAGCCGGTGCTCTTTGTCGCACTCAACTGAACGTTGGCCATTGATTGCCGATTGGTAGGCCTAGTAACGACAGACAAGCAGAGAAAGAGTGAGAGACCCGACAGACAGATACAGAGAGAGGCAGCGATAGACAGAGACAGAGAGAGACAGAGACAGAGATAGAGTCAGAGACAGATTCACAGAGACACAAAAACGAACACAGACAAACAGACAGCAGATAGACGACAAATTCATAGATCTTTTGATAGCCCACAGTCGACAGACATGTCTTCTTAAAATCCGTCAGCTTCAGATCTGATAAGGTGTGTGAGAGAGAGAGAGAGAGAGAGAGAGAGAGAGAGAGAGAGAGAGAGAGAGAGAGAGAGAGAGAGAGAGAGAGAGAGAGAGAGAGAGAGAGAGAGAGAGAGAGAGAGAAGAGAGAGAGAGAGAGAGAGAGAGAGACAGACAGACAGACAGACAGAGTCGACGGTCGATGGTAGCCTACATGTGTGTCTTTTCCAAAGAAGAACATCTCATCCTCACCCTATTAATATACTAAAATCAATATCAATGATATCATCGATCAATTATCTCTTTATCTTACTAATCAACAACAACAACAATTTCTGTCTGGACTCTGAACGATCTTCAGCAAATGTCGTCTGTCATCATCATCGTCGTCGTCGTCGTCGTCGTTGACGTTTTTATGGTCTACTAAAAATAGACGACTTAAGTTGACTCTGGTCTTCTTTAATCATCGTCACGATCCAATGAAGACCAATTAATTATTTTGCGCAAGAACTCATTGCAAGCTTCAACCGTTATCTTCTTCACGTATAGGGCTTTGCGCACTCGGAGCGCTTCTGAACGGTTCACCCTATAGCCTAGGCCTACTATAGAGGCGCTTTATAAATGCTCAAATACAAATTATACAATACAATCAAAATTGATCTACGATTCTTTTCTCAATGCTCATCGATTGATAATTTTTGTATAATATTATGTGTATCACTTCTTCCCATGTGTAGCGGTAGAATGCTTCTTATCAAACAAACCTATTAAATGATGCATTGTATAAGTATTAAATAGGTAAGAATTAAGCTAGACAATATGTGGCGTATTGTAGATTATAATTAATATTACTTGTGGCATTAAGTTAGATAATAATAATAGCGCTATAACAATTCTTGAATACGCGCTACATCAATTATCGAAACACAACGAAGGGCAGAAAGCAGCGTCAAACTTGAGCAGACGGCAACAACGGCAGACGAAAAGTTAGACAGCGAAAAGATGGCGAAGGAAGAAGACGTAGATTTCTGAGCAAGGGCGGCCATTGACGATTGTGGCGTTCCTTGTCGGTAATTCAGAAGATCTGACGGTGAATTGGGTGTGGAAGGCGACACGTTGTCGGCCTGTCCCACTGGTGAGACTATAAGTCCTTGGGAATAGAGATACCAGGGCTTGTCGTACGGAAACTTTGCGAAGTTTGGTGAGACACTTGCGAGTGCACTGCGATCGACATCGGAGAAGATCGAATTCGGAACTACAATTGCGATTGGAGTTCGACGGCAGAAGAAAGGGGCGAAACTACAACAAGACGAGCAAGCGACGAGAAGCTACCGTTGCTTGTGGAGAAACAACGAGGTGGACGAAACTACAGAGTGCTGTGCCAGCTACAGCATTCTCCGTCTACGCAGCTACGGAAGAGAATTGGAAACGACGGCAAGCAAGAAGAAGGTGACCTTCCTTCCTCTTCAAACCTTCATTCCAATCCATACGAACTGAAGAACTTCTACATCTACGCTGGAAAAGTCCAACGTGGAAGATAAGAAACAAGCTATAATATTATTAGATAATACGCCACAATAAGTAGATAGGATTATTGATTGTATTTTACTGTTTGATATTGTTTTATTATAATATAATCTTTAAACGAATCTCAGCTACATTTGTTTTAGGTCCTAGTTCATTCTAATATTGATCACCCAATGGCCTCTGAGCATAAAGTTCCCTATTAAACCTAGATTTAAAACCCTAGATTTTGATGGCAGTGACAAGAGTGGGTGCCCATGCCCGGGATAAAAGTCAGTAAAGATTTAAGTCAGTAAAGATTTGAGTAAGTAAAGATTTAAGTCATTAAAGATTTAATTCAGTAAAGATTTGAGTCAGTAAAAAACTGTCTTTTGAACAGTATTAGAAAAGCTTTGAACAATTATAGCTAGGAGATTGTTAGAGACTAAATCTGAAATTGTAGATTGAAGATACTGCAGTAGGTTGTATGAACTACTAATCTCTAATAGTTTAATAGATTAGTTGTTGTTGTGGAACTGAATTGACACTTTGCAGAATTGAACAATTTCTATTTGTTAGGAATTTAAATAGCGCACATAGTTGCCAATATTTTTGTCATAAGTTGCTAGTCAGCAAGTAAGACAGTAAGTATGTCTGTCAGTGATTTTGAAGCTTGGTTAGAAATTGCCAAACGGATGAACATGGAAGGGGACGAGACACGTGCCTTTGTCAAAGAAAGACAGGCAGAATGGAGACAAGATAGAGCGACTGAGAGGGAGATCGCCAAAGAGATGAAATTAGCTGAAGCAGCAGCAGAAGTCAAGAGACTTGAGATAGAAGCAGTAACGAGGAAGGCTGAAACAGAAGCTGCTACGAGAAAAGCAGAGATGGAAGCTGAAGCAGCAGCAGAAATGAGAAAAGCTGAAGCAGCAGCGAGAAAAGCTGAAACAGAAGCAGCAACGAGAAAAGCCGAAGCAGACGCAGAAACGAGAAAAGCTGAAATAGAAACAAGAAAAGCTGAAACAGAGGCTGCAATGCAAGCAAAGAAGGCTGAAGTGGAATTGGAAGCAATCAGGAGTGCTGAAGCAGAAGCCAGATTGAATCGTGAAGCAGCTGAGACAGAAGCGAGAGAAAGTCGCTTGGCAACAGAAGCCAGAGAACAGCGTGAACACCAGTTAGAGATAAAGAGACTTGAAGCACAGGTGAGAATGCGTGAAATTGATTCGAGAGGGGAACAAAACCGAGAGCACGAGAGTGACTACATGAGGATCGGTGATGGTCAACAACAGGGAGATCACCGAGAAAACAATAAAGGAATTAGAAATATCAAATTCCCTATATTCAACGAGTCAAAGGATTGTTTAGATGCCTACTTGTTGAGATTCGAGAGAACCTGTGTTGCGTACGAAGTTAAAAAAGAAGTTTGGTCGCTGACGCTAGCTAGACATTTGGAAGGCAGAGCACTAGAAGTATACCAAAGGTTGTCTGCAGATGAAGTGCAAGATTATGAGTGTTTGAAGACTCAGCTGTTGAAGAGATTTCAACTGACTGAAGGTGGTTATCGAAACAAGTTCAAAACCAGTAAAATGGAATCAGGAGAGACACCTTCTAGTTTTGTGCATAGATTGAGAAGGTATATGCAACAGTGGTTAGCACAAGCGGGATTTGAGAGAACTTATGAAGGAGTGGAAGATCTCTTGTTGAAAGACCAGTTTTACCTGACGTGCAGTACTGAACTTCGTATGTTTATAAAAGAGAAGGGTAAAATGAGTTTGAAGGACATGTTAGTTTGTGCGGAATCACACATCGAAGCACACGGTTACAAGTACAGCGAGCAGTCTGTAAAACCAGATGTGAAATTTCATAGTGACAGGTTGAACGGTAGACCGTATGAACACAGACCCAAAGAACAGTCTGGGTACAATCTGAACAGGAGTAGAAGTGATGTGAAGATAAATCAGGGTACACATCAAAACCGAGGATTCAGCAGGGAAAGAGAAATTGCAACTGGACATAAGATTACTTGTTTTTTCTGTGGAGAACAGAACCATAAGGCATATCAATGCCCAAAGAAAAACAGGGGTACATTTAAACACACTGCAGCAGCAGTACAAATATTCGAAAGTCGAGCACACTTGGTTAAGCCAGAAAGTGAAATACAGAGAGTGGTTGAAGTTACAAGAGGAGAACAACAGATGAAACAGGGTGAACATAATAAAATACCACCAATGTACATGGCAGCTAGTGCAATGGTGATAAAAGACAATGATGGATGTATTAGCCTTGAAGATAAGAGTGAATACCAGGTGACAGTTAATGGAAACACAGTGGGATGCTTATACGACACAGGCGCAAGTTGTTGTATTGTAAAACGTTCTTTGATAAATGAAGAAGCGTTGACTGGAGAAGAAACACATTGTGTATTAGTTGATGGGAGTTTAAGATGTTTCCCATTGGCTAAGGTGTATATCGAGAGTGAACATTTTAATGGTGAAGTACAAGCGATGGTGATGGAACAGCCAATAAAGCCAGTAATAATTGGGAAAATCAAAGGATTGAAGTACATGGTTAAGGATGAAAGAACTGAGAGTGTGACAAATCATGAGCCAAAAGAAATAATTGAGAAATGTACTGAAGTGGAAAACAAAGGAATATTGATTAGAAAAACAGAACATGAAGAAAGACCTATTGGTGCAAAGAAAACAGTAAGATTTTCTGACAATGTGATGAGGAATCAAGATGAAAAATTAATGACAGTAGCAGTTGTGGAGACTAGGGCAGAAGCTAAAAAGGTAGCAAAATACAAACCATTGAAAGTGGCGGAGATGCCGAACTTGAATGTGTCAGTAAAAGAGATACAGGAGTTGCAGAGTCAAGATGAAACTATGTCGAAACAAATGGAAAGAGCAATTGAATGGGATGGTAACGAAGACAACATAGAAGATAAACCATATGTGAAAAAGAAGGGATTGTTGTATAAAAGATACAAAGAAGTACAGAAGGATGAGGTGAAATGGCAACTAATGGTACCTAAACCATTGAGGGATAAAGTGTTAGCAGTGGCACACAATTCATTGTTATCGGCTCATTTAGGAATGAGGAAAACACATGATAAGATTCTAAATGAATTCTATTGGCCTGGAATAGGACAAGATATACGGAGATATGTGTTGAGTTGTGATATTTGTCAAAAATCAGTTGACAAGAAGGTGAACCACAAGGCGCCTATGGGTCATCTACCTGTATTGGATGTACCATTCAAACACATATGCATAGACATAATCGGAGAAGTTAACCCTATGTCTGCAAGGGGTTATCGATACATATTGACCATCATAGATTTGAGTACAAGGTATCCGGAAGCTATTCCATTGAAAGGAATTAGTACTGAGGAAGTTGCAGAAGCTTTGTTCGGATTTTATTGTCGTATGGGAGTGCCTCAGAAGATCCATACTGATCGTGGAAGCCAGTTCACTTCTGAACTCATGGCTGAAGTAAATAAGATGCTATTGATAAAACACACCATGACGAGTCCATACCATGCAATGGGCAATGGATGTGTAGAACGGCTTAATGGAACCATCAAAGCGACGTTGAGGAAGTTGATTGGTGAACAAGCGAAAGAATGGGATCGTTATATAGCTCCATTACTGTTTGCGTTGAGAGACACAGTACATGAGAGTCACGGTTTCACACCATTCGAACTAATATTTGGTAGATCGTGTAGGGGACCAGTGCAGATCCTGAAGGAGTTATGGACCAATGAGACAGTGGAAGAAGAAGTGAAAGACGTATATACGTATATGCAGGATTTGAGAGAAAGGATTGAGGAGACTTGTGATATGGCGCAGAAAGCGATACACAAAGCGAACGCTAAAAACAAGAAGTATTATGACAGGAAAGCGAGATACCGGAAGTTGGAAATAGGTGATAAGGTGTTGTTACTATTGCCTAGTTGTAAGAACAAGATGTTAGTAAAGTGGCAAGGGCCATATGTTGTGAAAGAGAAGATTGGAGACTATGATTACAGAGTTGAAATCGAGAAAGGAAAGATAAAGACATATCACATTAATATATTAAAGAAATATCACGAAAGAGAAGATGCCGAGACTGTAGCGTACATTTCAGCAGTAGTATATGACGGAAAAGTGGGTGAAGATGAAGAAGAAGAAATATTGGATTTATATGTAAGTGAACAAACAGAGACCTATGAAGATGTAGATATAAATCCTGATTTGGATGAAGAACAAAAAGGAGAAATGAGGAAACTACTGAAGAAATATGAAGACATTTTCACAGACAAGCCTGGGAGAACAGACTTAGTGAAGCATGAAATACATTTGACGAGTGAAGAGCCAGTAAGACAAAGAGCTTATCCAACACCATACCATTTGCAAAAAGAAATAGATAAGGAGATCCAGACGATGTTAGACAATAAGGTGATAGAAAGATCAGAGGCAGCTTATGCAGCACCGCTGGTGGTTGTCAAGAAATCAGACGGAAGCAATAGACTGTGTTGTAATTACAAACAGCTAAACAAACTTACAATATTTGATCCTGAGCCTATGATGACAAATGAGGATATTTTTAATAAGTTGAGTGGTAGTAAAATCTACAGCAAGTTCGATTTCTGCAAGGGTTATTGGCAGATCCCTATGAGTCCAGAATCGAAAGACTACACTACATTTGTATGTGCCAACGGGATATACAAGTTCAATGTTATGCCTTTTGGATTGATCAATAGTGCGTCAAGTTACAACCGTTTAATCAGGAAGATTCTTCAAGGAACAGAAAATCTTCAAAGTTATGTCGACGACATTCTAGCACATAATAAAGGATGGAGAGAACATTTGAAGACATTGGAGATATTTTTCGAAAGAGTGAGACAAGCGAATTTGACATTGAAGCCGAAGAAGTGTTCAATAGGATATGGAAAGATTGACTTTTTGGGACATACGTTGAACAAGGATGACATAAGTCCAAAGGAGAAATCAGTGGATAAAATAATAGACATGCCACGTCCAAAGACAAAGAAACAAGTCAGGAGTTTCCTTGGAGCGATAAACTATTATCGGAAATTCATACCACACTGTGCGGAAATTATGGCACCGTTAAGTGACTTAACGAAGAAGATAGCACCTGGGATAGTGGAATGGAATGAAGAGCTGGAGGTTAGCTTTACAAAGTTGAAGAACGAATTGGCGAAAGAACCAATTCTGAGACTTCCAAATTTAGAGAAGGATTTCATCCTACAAACTGATGCAAGTGGGAGTGGAATCGGATGTGTGATAATGCAGCAGTACGAGGGGACGAATCATCCCATAGCGTATGCGAGCAGGAAGCTGTTAGAGCGAGAGAGAAGATATTCTGTGGAAGAGAGAGAGTGCTTAGCAATCATGTGGGGTATAAGCAGGTTCGACCGATATCTTTGTGGAAAGACATTTACAATTGAGACAGACCATTGCGGATTGCAATATATGAAAGAGGGTCGAATGAAAAATGCAAGGGTGATGAGATGGAGTTTGGCACTCCAAAATTATTCCTTTAACATTAGATATATTAAAGGGTCCGAAAATGTTATGTCCGACTATTTAAGTAGAGGGATTGTGTAGTATAAGTTGAGATAAAGTAAATGAAGAAGTGTAAGCCAGTGAGTAAAGTGTATTAATTGTCATGTCGTGTATAGTAAGTGAATTAGTTTACTAGGTTAGTTTGTTAAGTAGGTTAGTTTGTTAAAGCCTGTAAACAGTCTTTTGAAGGAGGGGCATTTGTAGCGGTAGAATGCTTCTTATCAAACAAACCTATTAAATGATGCATTGTATAAGTATTAAATAGGTAAGAATTAAGCTAGACAATATGTGGCGTATTGTAGATTATAATTAATATTACTTGTGGCATTAAGTTAGATAATAATAATAGCGCTATAACAATTCTTGAATACGCGCTACATCAATTATCGAAACACAACGAAGGGCAGAAAGCAGCGTCAAACTTGAGCAGACGGCAACAACGGCAGACGAAAAGTTAGACAGCGAAAAGATGGCGAAGGAAGAAGACGTAGATTTCTGAGCAAGGGCGGCCATTGACGATTGTGGCGTTCCTTGTCGGTAATTCAGAAGATCTGACGGTGAATTGGGTGTGGAAGGCGACACGTTGTCGGCCTGTCCCACTGGTGAGACTATAAGTCCTTGGGAATAGAGATACCAGGGCTTGTCGTACGGAAACTTTGCGAAGTTTGGTGAGACACTTGCGAGTGCACTGCGATCGACATCGGAGAAGATCGAATTCGGAACTACAATTGCGATTGGAGTTCGACGGCAGAAGAAAGGGGCGAAACTACAACAAGACGAGCAAGCGACGAGAAGCTACCGTTGCTTGTGGAGAAACAACGAGGTGGACGAAACTACAGAGTGCTGTGCCTTCTCAGCATTCTCCGTCTACGCAGCTACGGAAGAGAATTGGAAACGACGGCAAGCAAGAAGAAGGTGACCTTCCTTCCTCTTCAAACCTTCATTCCAATCCATACGAACTGAAGAACTTCTACATCTACGCTGGAAAAGTCCAACGTGGAAGATAAGAAACAAGCTATAATATTATTAGATAATACGCCACAATAAGTAGATAGGATTATTGATTGTATTTTACTGTTTGATATTGTTTTATTATAATATAATCTTTAAACGAATCTCAGCTACATTTGTTTTAGGTCCTAGTTCATTCTAATATTGATCACCCAATGGCCTCTGAGCATAAAGTTCCCTATTAAAGCTAGATTTAAAACCCTAGATTTTGATGGCAGTGACACCATGCAGTGCCTAAAGTGTGGGAAAACAAGTGCCTGGATACCCTTTACCCTTCCAGTCTGTGCTCGCCGATAAGTGGCTAGACGGCGTTCAGATTTTAAAAGAAGTGCATGGACGCCGTCCATGACCGTCTAGGCACACTTTAAGCCCTGCTTCTTCCTCCATTCGACCATTATTTTAATCCACCCCTCACTCCCTCTTTTACTCCGTTCCTCCCTATTTTCATCTTCCTCCTCCTCCTCCTCCTTCGTCTTCTTTTTATTCTTCTAATCATCACTCCCTCCTTATTGCTCGTCTTGCCTTCTCTTTCGGTCCTTTCTTTCTATTTCGCCTCTTCTTCCTCCTCCCCTCCTCCTCCTCCTCCTCTTCCTTCTCTGTCCTCAGCCTATCCCATTCCTCATACTCTTCGTCCTTTCCCTCTTTTCCTCTTTTCCTCTTTCTCCGCTTCATCCTCCTCCTCCTGCTCCTCCTCCTCCACCTTCTCTTCATCTCTTCTTCCCCTTCCACTCCTCCTCCTCTTCCACTCCTCCTTCCCCTTCCTCTTCCCCTTCCACTCCTCTTTCCTTCCTTCGTGTTGGCTTTGTGTCTCGATGTCGTCTAAGGATGATTTAGTCGGACAGCGAAACGACCGCCTGACAACCAATAAGGGGATTACCCTGCTGCAGCAGCAGCAGCAGCCGTGGCACCGTCGTCATCGTCGTCGTTGTCGTCATCGTCTAATGCCCATCTCGCCCTCATTTAGTCACCCGATTACACCTACAGACGCACGCACACGCACACCCACTCACCAACCGATAAGAAGCAAAGCCGCAACCATCATTTACACCCGCTCTCTTCCATTCTCTTCCCCCCCGCTCTTCCCTCCGCTCTGCTCTGTCTGTCTCTGTCTGTCTGCCTGTGTGTGTGTCTCTCTCTCTCTCTCTCTCTTCCATTCTCTCCCCCGCTCTTCCCTCCGCTCTGCCTGCCTGCTTGTCTGCTTGCCTGCCTCTCTGTCTGTCTGTCTGTCTGTCTGTATGTCTCTGTCTATGTCTCTGTCTCTGTCTGTCTGTCTCTGTCTATCTGTCTGTCTGTCTGTCTCT